>JAGKTI010021184.1:0-15882 GCA_018397915.1 Birgus latro | reverse complement strand
TCTTGGGCTTCATTGTTTCCTTCCATAACCACTGCTACTATTTCTTTAGCCTTGCTCAGTTCCTCTCTCTCTCTTTCAGATCTTACTGTCATTCGTTTTTCTTTTATTCCTGAGATTATCACACATTTTTTCTTGTCTGCTACATCCCTGACCAAAGATTCTCTACTTCTTAGTACTCTAACCACTTCCTTCTCCACTTTTTCCTTACTTTGTTGTTCTATGATTTCCTTCAAATTTACATTTCTTTCCTCCTGTATTTTCTTCCATCCCTTATGTTGCTCCTTAATTTCCTGAATATGCTCATCTTGCCTCCTCGATTTTGATTCGTATTCATCTAGTTTACTTTTTATTCTGTCCCTTTCTTCTTCCAACCTCTTATTCTCCCTCTTCAGCTGTTTTATTTCATTTGATGCGGATTCGTTATTCGCCTTTAATTCTGTAACTTCTTTTTCTTGTTCCTCACTATGTGTGTTAACTTTTTCCAGACTATTCTGTAGGACTTTGATCTCTCTCTCTTGCTCTATGGTCCGTTCCTGCAGCTGCTTAATTACTTCCCATACCTTTTTTAACTCCTGGACATTCCTCTCCGCCATTTTCTCCACTCCTGCTACTCTCGTTTCTTGCAGCTTATCACTTCCTTTGCCTACATTTGGCTCGGTGAAGCCCACAAATTCCCCCTCGCCAGTTGTAAACAATCTTCCGTCTCTCTCCGCCATGATGCAACCATATGGAAACTTTCTTTTTCACTCTGTCTTGTATTTTTAGGGCCGAAACTTGCGTTTTTTTAAACTAATATCCGACGGGACCACCACTCACGCATTCAACCACATAATCACAATAGGCTATCTCCTTTTCGCTGCTAGTTCTGCGATTATTTCCCCTCGATCCAGGAGCAGCTCCGTCTCTCTCCTTCTGCGACCTGTGTGTGTGTGTGTGTGTGTGTATTTACCTAGCTGTATTTACTTAGTTGTGATAAACTGGTAATGAGCTACACTCATGGGGTCCCATCTCTGTTTCTTAAAGTCAAATTTTGCTATGAGTTTTGAGACTGGATGATCTCTTTGTCCAGGCTATTCCACAGGTCTATGCATCTATATGGAAAACTATACTGTATTTCTTGATATCCTTCAAGCAACTTGGCATTTTTAGTTTCATCCCATGCCCTCTTGTTACTCTCTCATCCCATACAAACAGATCTTCTCCTGTCAATTTTTTCTACTCCCATCCTGGTCCTGAACGCTGCAATCATGTCGCCCCTCTCTCTCCTTTCTTCTAAGGAAGGCAGGTCTACTTTCCCCAGCCTTTCCCTGTACGACTGATATGCCAGGCTAGGGAACATCTTGGTTGATGTTCTTTGTACTCTCTCGACCTTGTTTATAGCTTTCTTTTTATATGGGGAACACACTACTGCCGCATATTCCAACCTGGGGCGGATCATGGCCACTATCAATTTTTTCATCATCCATGTAATGAAACACTACTCTTATGTTAGTCAAGAGATTTTACATCTCTCTATCTTATTATGTTTTTCAGGTGACATATTATCCTGGACCAACACTCCCAAGTCCTTCTCTACTCTTTCTTTTGTGATTGGTTCATTACCCATCATATAATTCAATGATGGTCTCTTGGTGCTTTTACCCATTTCCAATATTTCAAATTTTTTTACGCTGAATTTCCTTTCCCACATCTGGCTCCAATCATGAATCCTATCCAGGTCCTCCTGCAGCACTGTACAGTCTTCTTCAACTTCTACCCTCCTCATGATCTTTGCATTGTCAACAAACAGACTTGCA
Organism: Birgus latro; assembly: GCA_018397915.1. NCBI lineage: Eukaryota > Metazoa > Arthropoda > Malacostraca > Decapoda > Coenobitidae > Birgus > Birgus latro. The sequence goes on along the minus strand of JAGKTI010021184.1, from coordinate 14,086 downwards.
TAACTGCAAATTCCATCTACCATATCGTTTACGTAAATCAGGAAAATTACGGGTGCTGACCCTGAGCAGTGTGGAACTCCACTTGTTACTTCCCTCCATCCAAACATCCTGTCTTTTATTACTGTCCTCATTTGTCTGTCTCTCAAGATGTCTCTCATCCACTCTAAGAAGTTCCCCTTCAGTCCTCCTCTGTATTCCAATTTCCACATTAGTCATTTGTGGGGTACCTTGTCAAAGGCTTTCTCCAAACCTAAATACACACAATCCACCCAACTATCTCCCTCCTGGAGCACTGAGTAGAAGCTCAACAAGTTGGAAACACATGCCCTTCCAATTCTGAATCCAAACTGACTTTCTGCCCAAATGTCCATCTCCTGATATTTTATCCATCTGTCTTTCAGAAATCTCTCGCACAGTTTTGCAACATGCAGGTCAGGGAAACTGGTCTGTAATTCAGGGGTACTTCCTTGTTCCCTCCTTCATAAACTGATACCACACTGGCCCTCTTCCATTCCCAAGGCACTTTCCCTTCTTCCAGAGAACACACAATTAACCCTTTCATGCACGGGACCGCAATTTGCGTTTCATGTGGTGTGGTGTGCCAAAAGCACAGGACCTCAAATCGTGTGAAAACGCGAAAAAATTAACCAAAAAAGAAGTTTTCAGTCGATTTGCGTCAAATTTTGTAATGTTCTAGCAGCCACGTGTCTCTCCTGAGGTAAGACCTTGGCAACACTGCAATGACTCATATGTGCCTGTACGTAGTGATAGAATCTCAGTGCTACACTAGCAGCCAGACAGCAGGGTCGTGCTGTGTTGCATTGTCCCTTTAAATCCGCCATTTTCCCCCTCCCACCCGAGGCTGAAGCCATTATTGAAATACTGTGATTGTACAGTGTTTTTGACTATACTGTGAAGTGACTGTGTCTATTGAACATAGATATATTGTTTGTAAAGCATTAGGGCCCGTTATCAGCCGTTAGGCCTCGAGGCAGAGTCTGGTTTGTTATAGCGGGGTTTCCACTCACCCTGCCCGTAAAATGATGTATTTTACCCTTATAGTGAAGCCATTACTTATATCTGTGAAACATATAGTGCCTGGATTAGTGAAATAACTGACCTACCATAGCAGGCATTATGTTAGGCCATAGAGATACATAGACATATGCATTAGTTGCTAAGGGAACAGGCGGTCTCTTACACCATACAGTAGGGAAGGGAATAACAGAAGAGGCTGGGATGGAATCATGTGATAGTGTTTTATATTGTATATGGTTCAGTGTGAAATATACGTATAAAATAGAGAAGTGAGTGTTCACTGAGAAATATTGCGTGCATTGACTGACAGCGGAAAGTTATGTAATGATCAGAGACAAGAAAATACGCCACACAGCGACACATATATGGCATTATATACGTATGTCGTGCAGCGAATGTTCGTGGAGAAATCTATTGTGTGCATCGCATGTGTTAGGCAAACGTGGTGCAAGGAACAGAGAATACGCCACACACATACACACACACACACACACACACACACACACAGACACACACTACCTAACTCATCTTCAATTCCTTCAAGTTCCTGCCAGCAGCTCAACACCTCTGGAGCAAGTGAGTTATCCATATTTTGTTGATTTGTACACTGACCTGTTTCTACATTTCTATATTATCTTCACAAATAAGTATTGTTTTTTACATATACACATATGAGATGGAAGAAAGTTCAGCTTTAGTATCAGTACCTAGCAAAAAGACTAGTGGTCATGTCGAGTTACTGAGAGCACTATCAAAGAGCTTATGATATTTCACGTGTATAATTTGAGTAAAAGAAAATAATAATAATAAAATGTAACGAGCTAAAATATGTAAGTATTCGTGAGGCAGGGAAATTGAGCGTTTTTATCGCGCTTGCGGGCGAGGAAGAGTGTTCTATCTTTGTCGTCCATTTACTCCAAAATTATTGAACGTATCGATTTCCTGTAAGAACCATGATAAAGATCAGTGAATTCTACGTTTGTACAGGACATAACTATTTAATTTCTCTAATGAAAAGTTGTGGTTACGTAGGCAGTTATTGTGTGTGCAAGACGAAAGTGCACCGCAGCCGCGAGTACCCTGTAGTTTTTTGCAACTTACTCGGAAACCATGAAGCGTTCCAAAACAAAAAGGTATCAGGAGAAAGCTTATGAAATTCTACATAAGATTATTTAATAAAAACATAAGGTGTGCGAGAAAACTTCTGCAGTATACCTCCCTGAACAAAAATCACTTTTTTTTTTTTTTTTACAAAAATGGCTTTTAGTTTTTGGCTATTTTCTCGAAAACTACAAATTGCATCACAACCAGACATACCTCATTAGAAAGCCAATGAAATTCTCTATCAAAACTTATAATAACATTTTTCTGTATGATGGAAAACACTCGAACGACGATGTTGGGAAGTGAGATCAACGTTCCAAAATGTTTATTCATAGCGGCCTAGTGTACATTTATTCGTATTTTTCTGGTTTTTCTTTTGGCTTATCAGCTAGAACATACATCGGCGAATAAGATGATGTGAGTTTCAGGGCAATATTTAGAGGTTTGGGTGGCGAAAATAAGGCAAGAATATGTGCAATTTGCGTCGTGCGGGCGCCCTGGTGACAGGCGCAGGCAAGTAAAATCGTGAGCTGTGAAACTTAACCCGCCCAGTCCCGACCGGTATTTTACCCAGCCTACCCCCAGATCCCGACCAATTTTCGACTTTTTGTTTTTTGGCTGAAACCTTCGCTTATGGTGAGAAACATCAAAAATTCATAGTGAAATCGCAATCCTGAGATAAAAAAATGTTGATACAGGTGTCACTCAACCTTACGTTTTCCTTCTTTTTCAGGGTACCTGGCTAAAAAAAAAAACGAACTATGGAAGGGTTAACTAATTCAATCCACTTTAAATTATGTATTTATTTCATTTATTTGGTACGAATTTATGTGTAGTAAAAGTCTATATTGGTTTTCACACAATAATATAGGCGTTTATAAGCATTGTTCACTTACCCAAAACCCCAGTATATGGCACCTTCCTTTACGACATTACCACCTCATCACTTCAGTTTGTTTCTACCTCTAGCTTCTTAGTTTCCTTGTCCTCCACCTCAGGAATCACTTTTACCGTGAATTTCGTCATTGGAGAGACCGTGGGGAAACATACCTTTACTGGCTAGATTACTGCTAACAGGTGAATTGCCCAGTGTGGGGGGGAGGGGGGGAAGGGGGGGTTAAGAGGGGCCAGGCAGTATCACCACTTGACAGCAGGTAGAGGAAGGTCTCCCACATATGCCTACCAAAAATCACCCGCAAATGTTGAAAAATGTGCACACAATTGGCCTAGCAATTGCATGACATACGATGCGCGTCGTTGGGTCTGTCTGCAGAAAAAAGTAGCGATGTGTATCATACATCGTTGGGACTCGGCAGGTTAATAAAACTTACCATGCACGAAAGGGTTAAACCGTGAATCTTATCCACAATTTGTTCTCTGCATTCCTTTAGTATCCAATTAGAGATCCCATCTGGTCCTGGAGCCTTCCTTACATCTAAAATTCAAGAAAGATATCCCACTTCTTCTGTTTCTCTCATTTCCCAGAATTCTCCCCAATCCGCTTCTTCAAAAAATTTTCTCGATCCTGTAAAGCTTCCTTTCCCAAAGTTGTATCTTACATGCCTGTATACTTCATCTCGTCTCCCCAGTTCCTTCTATCAATTGGAACTCTTATTACTATGTGATCACTTTTTCCTACTGGACACAGATATTTCAGAGATTCAATTGCATCAGGTTCTTTGGGATGAATTAAATCTAGTCTTGCTGGTGTGTCATCCCCCCTAAATCTTGTCTCTTCTTTGACCCACTGGATCACTACATTACCCACTGCTACATTTAATCTTCACTACTTCCTGAGTCCCACTCTTCCCAGTTTACCTCTTTACAATTGAAGTCCCCCATCAGGATTATGTTGTTACTCTTCTCAATCACTTTCTGTAGATATCTAACCATGTCTGACAACATCTCTGATATTTCTCCTCATTCCATGCCCTTGTCTCTCTTGCCTTTCCCTCTGGTTTCTATTACCATGTTTATCACTTCAGCCATACCTTCTGCCAGTTCCACATTATCCACATATAAGCTGTTTTTCACTGCTATCACCACTCCTCCTCCCATTTTTTCTTTTCTATCTCTTCTCCAGTTTGTATTTCCCATTTCCCATCTGGACTTCAATATTCTCTCTTAGCTTGGACTCTACGAAGCACATAATATCTAGCTCATTTACCCTCAAGAAATCTTCTGTTTCTAGCCACGGTGAAATTAGACCATCTACATTAGCATATGCCACTTTCAGTCTTTCTGCATTGTTCTTTATTGTTCTTCTCTCTCCCTCTCTCCTCTGGTACCACTTCCTCAATTTCTGATCCATAACTTTCCAATAAAACTCTGCCTTCTCTTCCTCCGTTCTCTAGTCATTTCCTTCCTTTGCTTCCTTAACAAGTTACCTTATTTTAGCTTTCTCTTCCACATTTGCATCTCTCCTTATCCAGATATTTTTTAATCCTTCCTTATCTGCTAATTTCCAAGTCTTGTTGATTATTTCATTTACTGTGACATGAGACTGAAATTTGACTTTGAGGGCCTTGCCCTTCCCTCCACATATTTTCCCAGCCTAAACAGTTATTCAGTCTCCTCTTGAGCTTCGTCCTTTCTTTCCATAACTATTGACACTTTTCCTTCACCCTTCTCAGTTCTTCCCTTTCTCTGTCTGACCTCACTGATGTGTGTGTGTGTGTGTGTGTGTGCATTCTCACTAACTGTATATTTACAGGAATGAGGCAAGCTTGTATTGTCCCGTGTATTAAACTATTTTCATCATACATATCCTTAAATTTATGAATAGTTTTGGCACACACTATTTAATTCAATAGTGCATTCTACTGATCAATTGCCTCATTTGGGAAGCTAAATTTCCCTGTGTCTTTATCGCCTGACTTTTTGTGTAGCTTTTTTGTAGTGTCCTCTTGCTGATGCTTCCCCATATGTTATATACTCGTTTATGTCCATTTTATCTTTCCCTGAGATGCATTTATATATCATAATCATGTCTCCTCTTTTCCTTCTCTCCTGCAGTTTTGGGAGATTCAGTTTTTCTAGTCTTTCTTTGTAGTTTAGATCCCTTAAGCTTGGTACCCATCTTGTAGCAGCCCTTTGTACTTTTTCAGTCTTATCTATGTTTTTTTGAGATGAGGATTCCAGACTACTTATGCATAATCCAGGGTTGGTCTGATGAACGATGTTATTATCTTTCTCAGCATGTCTTCATTTATATATGTGAATGCTATTCTCATATTAGCAAGCTGTGTATACAAGTTACATACCTTCTCACAGATGTGGTCAGCTGGAGATTGTCTTATTGATAATCACTCCTAGGTCTTTCTTCTTTTCTGATATGTGTAGGGTTGAACTTCCTAATTTATAATCCCAGCCTGGTCTTCCTTCATGTTACCAAACTTACATGACACTTGCCCACATTATATTCCATTTGTCATTTATTGCTCCATTCATGAAGTTAATTTAATTCTTCTTGTAGCTCTCTGCAAGAATCTGTGTTAGTAATTCTCCTTTGTATTTCTTTATCATCAGCAAACATATTTAGATAACTTCCATTTCCAATGTTACTATCTATATTACTGATATATATTAAAAACATAACAGGTGCCAGCATTGAGCTCTGTGGAACTCCGCTAGTCATTTTCCTCCATGATGAGTAATTTCCCCTTAGTACTGTTCTCATTTCCCTTTTCTGAGAAAATCCTGCATCCAACAGTACAGGTTGCCTTGGATGCCTCCTTGATGGCACATGTTGGAACTAGACAACCACACTCACCGGCTTCACAACGTGAACTGGCAAGGCTCCCGGTAGCATACCACAGGAACCCTCCGATGACGTCATCACTCGTGACTTAGATGTGTGCGTGCGCACACACACTAACACTCTCATCCTCTCTTCTTAGTTTGACAGAAGATTCCAAGGACGAAGCTGGATGGTGTATTTGCGTCTGATGCACACTATGTATCCAATACATAGACTTTTGTTTAATTACTATCAAGACCCAGTCTGTGACCACATACAGATATGTGATGTCTCTTAAAGTATTCTAAACTTTCTAGTCTCGGCTGACTGCTGCACGCAGTCGCTCGGTCGAAGCACCTTTCTTGGTGAGACAATCAGCCAGTTGTTGTGATGTATCCACCCAGGATACCTCATCAATCTCCCCCCGCTCCAACATGTCCCGCAACACAGCAATATCAATGCGCAATCTCCTGTCTTCTACGCTCTTACAGGAGTAAAGGGCGTCCACCAGACTCTTGTTGTCGACGAAACACTTTATTTTGATCTTTCCACATCCAGAAACCTCACGCAATATGTTGGAGAGATATACAGCAGTTTCAGCACATTCAACAGCGCCAACGCCTCAGCAGATAAGGTAGATTTGACGACCCTCCTGATCTTCCTTGTCTGCCAAAATATAGGACATCTTGCCTCACTAGCATCTCGTAGGAAGCTCACAAAACTTCCCTGAGATCCACTGCCTACAAGGTTGGCAAATGAGGCATCCGAAAAGCACTCTATATGACAGTCCTCGATCGGCCCCATTCTTGGAATGTATAGCTTCATGTTGTCAGTCTTTACCCTTGAGATCACCTTATTGAGTCTAAGCAAATCCGCTACGGTAGCTCGGCTGCTATTCACAATCAACTCACACACATCAAAGGCAATATCTGGCCGAGTGTATGTGGCAATCCAATTGAGTTGTCCAATTAATGCTCGGTACTCCTTTTTCTCAGACTCGGACAGCTCCCCTGATTTTACTGCTGCACGATGTTTACTCAGTGTGACTAGTTTCAAGGATGAAGCATACTGGAATTGGTCGAGCGTTATGCTGCCATCGATGTTGGAGATGACATTGAGACCAACGTATTTGAAGGCGTTTGATTCTGAACTGCCGATGAGGAATATTTGACTCAACCGATTTATCACTTGCTGTTCAAACTCATGTGTACCAGCCCAAAGGAAGTCGTTGACGTAGATGCATACAATGCCTTCGACTTTGCCACCATTGTTCCAAGAGAACAGCGCTGAATCCAGTGATGATACTTTAGCTCCGAGACTCAACAACTGATCTTTTACGCGCAGATACCAATGCCTAGCAGCATCACAAAGGCCGTAAACAGTTTTCTTTAGTCTCCATAACTTACCATTTGCATATTCAGGCGGAGGACGTAAATGAACAACTCTCTCAATGTCGTTACCTTGCAGGTAGGCAGCTTTCACGTCCATAGTGTGGCAATCCCACTGGTTGGTGGAGGCCAAAGAAAGTGCCAAACGCACTGCTTCCTTTGAACAAGTAGGCGAGTCTTTTCGGAGATCCACTGTGTCTTCCTCAAATCCTCTGGCGACTAAGCGGGCCTTAACAATAGGCTTTCCATTTTTCAGTTTTTCTGTCACAACCCATCGAACCGTTATGGCACCTTGCCCAACATCATCTACTTCCTCATACACATCATTATTCTGCCAATTTGTAATTTCATTTTCCTTAGCACATAATACGGCTTCAGAGTTGAAAAGAACAAGCATTTCTGTGTCATCATCAACCACTTCCCATTCGCTAAGATCCTTCTCCAAATCTATCCAATCAATGCTGCCATCAGAGTCCCTCTTCAAATTATAGCAGTATTTGTACTTTCCAGTGGCTTTACCTGCCCGACTTATAATCCTTCCAGACACCAACTCTCCACTTTCTGAATGTATTCCCTTTATACGTTGACCAACAGAAACTTCGGGAAGCTGATTAATCGGAACAGAAACTGTGAGAGGCTCATCGACTGGGACCACACCATCATCCGACTCGTCATCTGGTGGCTAGTCATTCAACACTTGCGTAGGATCGTCATTAGGCTTCTCCTGGACAACATTTTTCTTCTCATCACTGCTGACATCACTTTCAACTGTAGTATCTTGCTCTGGTGCTCGCGCTAGACGACATACGTGCACTCGCACGTATACACCGCCGTGTCTCACCAGAATTTGTTTCCCATCTCTGCCTATTACAATTCCAGGACCGTGCCACTCATGACTGTCATTTCTTTTGTAGAAGACTTCATCTCCATTCTGGATGTCGTTTAGGTCACTCGAACGTACGTTGTGCCGCAGAGCCCTAGCCAAGCGTTCATCTGATTCGGTCTTTATAAACTCTTGTCTAGATAAATGAAGAGCGTTCAAGTTGTCTCTCACAATTTTCAATGGTGATGAAGGTTCCAAGGCTGGAGGATCATTTGCGTACACATTAGGCAGACTAGGGTTTTGACCAAAAACAAGTTGGTTAGGAGAAAAGCCTGAGTAGTTGGTGAGAGCATTTCTTGCCGATACTGCCCATGCCAAGGCCACATCCAATTCACACTGGCTATCAGCCATTACCTTCCTAACAATGTCACCAATGACTGCATTTTGATGCTCACAGACTCCGTCGCTCCAAGGACTCTCTGCAGACGTTGTCATGATCTTGATATTGAAGGCCTCTCCCAATGCTCGCATTTCCGCATTATTGAATTCACAGCCATTGTCTGTAAGAATTTTTCTAGGTGTGCCAAACACAACAATCCAGCTCCGAAATATTCCTTTGATAATGGTGGGCGCACACTTATCTGCGATTACTATCACATTACAATACCTGGTCGCCAAATCAACAAGGACTAAGAAATAATGCTTTCCCCAAGCTTTTAAATCCATGGCTATGGCTTCATTAAACTTAGACGCCATGGGCAAACTGACTACGGGTCGGGGCTTGGCTTTCTTAAATCTGCAACAGACTGTACAAGCATCAGATACAGCCTTGACAGCCTGTTCCAGTTTTGAACTTTTAATTCCCGCATCTGTGATCAGTTTAATTAGTTTTGCCGATGTAGGGTGTCCAAATTGCCCGTGAAGCTTCAAAGCGGTTTTTTCTACGTCACCCCCACGAGTTGCCAACATGATTGTTTCACAAAATTTACGATCTAGTCATAAGGAAATTGGAAGTAAGTAATGGCCTGAAGATGAGGACTTTAAATCAATGATAGTTCCACAAATTTTGACCTGGTCAGTTCCAAGGTTAATCACCATTTTTGCTTTTTTCATGGAACGTCTACTCAACAGCAAGGGAATATTGCAGTCCACAACATCAGTCACGATGGTAGCACGCATGTTTCCAACGTAGCAGGGCAGAGTAACACGTTTGAGGGAAGAAACTGTGACACCATCAGCAAAGGTAAACACTGAGGATGACGCTTCTTCTCTTACAGCATCACGTTCATAATCAGTGAGCTCACTTAGATAGCAGTTGATCCATTCAACTCCACATACAGTTGTAGAACACCCTGTGTCTAAAAGAGCACATCCCTTAGATTCTTCTACTAGAGTCTGTGACTTACCTCTACTAGCGGCATCATCCGCATAGCCCATAAACATCGACAGATGCACTGTTTCAGAATTCTCTTCTCGGCTGCCATCGTTTTCGTATGCATCCGGACAGTCACGTGCCCAATGAAATCTAGAATCACATACGAAACACTTCGATACCTTTCCGTCAGGCCCAAGTGGGTTCTGCCTCCTGCCGGTGGATGAGCGTTGGGGAATTCTAGCAGATACAGTTGAAAATCGGCCACTACCCCGACGTCGATCACGTTTTGCACCACCCCGCAACATTCTCCGTCCTCGTCGAGTACCTCTAGCATAAAGCATTTCGTCACCCTCAACTTCGTCACTCCAAAATACTGGTTCGTCTTTCACCTCCCTGGCAGACACCGATGCCTCGTTCTGCCTGCCAATTTCACCAGCAAAAATACGATTCAGGGCAGATTTCATATTTTCGTATGTCACCTCAGTTATCGCGGACATCACTAGTTGTCGTTCACTGTCTGAAAGTTTGCATGCAGCTAAGAGCATAAAAGCCATCACAGAATCTGGCAGTTCCATGCCCTGCTTGGTAAATTTAAAGTAAACATGCTCAAATTCCGTCACGAACTCCCGAATGTTCATATCACTGGCTCTTCTGAAGTTATACAGCTCAAAAAACGCTGCAAACTGTCGACGTCCTTTGTCCACGAGAAACAAACCGTCTAATTTTTTCAGCAGGGTCTGAACACCATCCTTCTGCTTCAGAACATCTGTTTCAATCTGCGAAGACGCCACCCTCGCTCTCCCAGACAATGACAGATGTATAGCTAACGCTTGTTTTTCTGCCGCTAGGTCCGTCAGTTCGCACCAAATGCCAATATCCTTTTTCCAGCTCTCATAAGTGGAATCATTTTCCAGTTTTGGAGGCCACTTGGTCGAACACGACGCCATTCTCGAACTACGCTCTGCTACCAGTATTGGAACTAGACAACCACACTCACCGGCTTCACGACGTGAACTGGCAAGGCTCCCGGTAGCATACCACAGGAACCCTCCGATGACATCATCACTCGTGACTTAGATGTGTGCGTGCGCACACACACTAACAGCACAGTTTCCATAAAAGTCTTTGGTGCAGTATTCTGTCAAATGCTTTCTTAATATCTAAATACAGCAGATACTCTCCACCCATACTTTTATTTTCCATAATGTTTCTGTAACTCTGTCATTGTAGCTTAATTGATTAGTAACACATGATTTTCCCTTCCTAAAACTGAACTGTCTTTCTGTTATCATACTGTGTTCTTCTAGATGGTTTGTACAAAAATTTCTTAGCCTTTCTAGTATCTTACTTACAACATTAGTCAGTGACACTGGTGTTCAGAATTTACCAGTCTGTGTGTGTGTATTTACCTAACTGTGATATACAGGAAATGAGCTACGCTCGTGAGGTCCCGTCTCTGTTTCTCAATAAGTCAAATTTTGCCTTAAACTCATTTAATTTTTAGATTGGACGATCTCTTTGTCCAGGCTATTCCACAGGTCTATACATCTATAGGGAAAACTATATTTCTTGATGTCCTTCGAGCAGCTTGGCTTCTTTAGTTTCATTCCGTGTCCTCTTGTTGCTCTCATCCCACACAAACAGATTTTCTCTGTCAATTTTATCTACTCCTATCATGGTCCTGAACACTGCAATCATGTCACCCCTCTTTCTCCTTTCCTCTAAGGAGGGCAAATCCAGCCTTTCCAGCCTCTCTCTGTATGGCAAATCTGCCAGACTAGGGACCATCTTGGTTGCTGTTCTTTGTATTCTCTCAATCTTGGTTATATCTTTCTTTTTGTGTGGGGACCACACTACTGCTGCATATTCTAACCTGGGCCGGATCATGGCCACTATCAATTTTTTCATCATCTCCTCATCCATGTAATGAAATGCCACTCTTATATTGGTCAAGAGTTTATATGTCTCTCTCACTATCTTATTTATGTGCTTTTCAGGTGACAAACTATCCTGGACCAGCACTCCCAAATCTTTCTCTTCTCTCGCTTTTCTAATTGGTTCATTACCCATCAAATAATTCAATGATGGCCTCTTGGTACTTTTACCCATTTCCAATATTTTACATTTTTTTGCGTTGAATTTCATTTCCCACATCCGGCTCCAATCATATATCCTATCCAGATCCTCCTGTAGCATTTTACAGTCCTCTTCAACCTCTACCTTTCTCAAGATCTTTGCATCANAAACTATATTTCTTGATGTCCTTCGAGCAGCTTGGCTTCTTTAGTTTCATTCCGTGTCCTCTTGTTGCTCTCTCATCCCACACAAACAGATTTTCTCTGTCAATTTTATCTACTCCTATCATGGTCCTGAACACTGCAATCATGTCACCCCTCTTTCTCCTTTCCTCTAAGGAGGGCAAATCCAGCCTTTCCAGCCTCTCTCTGTATGGCAAATCTGCCAGACTAGGGACCATCTTGGTTGCTGTTCTTTGTATTCTCTCAATCTTGGTTATATCTTTCTTTTTGTGTGGAGACCACACTACTGCTGCATATTCTAACCTGGGCCAGATCATGGCCACTATCAATTTTTTCATCATCTCCTCATCCATGTAATGAAATGTCACTCTTATATTGGTCAAGAGTTTATATGTCTCTCTCACTATCTTATTTATGTGCTTTTCAGGTGACAAACTATCCTGGACCAGCACTCCCAAATCTTTCTCTTCTCTCGCTTTTCTAATTGGTTCATTACCCATCAAATAATTCAATGATGGCCTCTTGGTACTTTTACCCATTTCCAATATTTTACATTTTTTTGCGTTGAATTTCATTTCCCACATCCGGCTCCAATCATATATCCTATCCAGATCCTCCTGTAGCATTTTACAGTCCTCTTCAACCTCTACCTTTCTCAAGATCTTTGCATCATCAGCAAACAGGCTTGCGTAGCTGTTCACTCCATCTACCATATCATTTACATAAATCAAGAACATTACTGGTGCCAACACCGAGCCCTGTGGGACACCACTTGTTACTTCCCTCCATCCAGATGTCCTGTCCTTTATTACTGTCCTCATTTGTCTGTCACTCAAAAAGTCTCTCATCCATTCCAGGAGGCTTCCCTTCAGTCCTCCTATATGCTCTAATTTCCATAATAGTCTCTTGTGGGGTACTTTGTCGAAGGCCTTCTCCAAATCTAAGTACACACAATCCACCCAACTGTCTCTCTCCTGTAGCACGTCAATCGCCCTTGAGTAGAAGCTCAACAAGTTGGAAACACATGACCTTCCACTTCTGAATCCAAACTGACTTTCAGTCAAAATATTCATCTCTTCCAGATATTTTATCCATCTATCTTTCAGGATTCTCTCACACAATTTCGCAACCATGCTGGTTAGGGACACTGGTCTATAATTCAGGGGTTCTTCCTTGTTTCCTCCCTTATAGATTGGTACCACATTTGCCCTCTTCCATTCCCGAGGCACTTTCCCCTCTTCCAAGGAGCACACAATTAAATTGTGAATCTTATCCGCCAGTTGTTCTCTGCATTCCTTCAGTACCCAATTAGAGATTCCATCCGGTCCTGGGGCCTTCCTTGCATCTTGAGCTCCCAGTAATTTATACACTTCCTGCACTTCCACTTTTATATCTTTTATCACTACATTTCTAATCACTTCCTCTCCTTCCACAAACTCCCTTTCCTTAGTGAAAACCGATTGGAANAAAGTCTCTCATCCATTCCAGGAGGCTTCCCTTAAGTCCTCCTATATGCTCTAATTTCCATAATAGTCTCTTGTGGGGTACTTTGTCGAAGGCCTTCTCCAGATCTAAGTACACACAATCCACCCAACCGTCTCTCTCCTGTAGCACGTCAATCGCCCTTGAGTAGAAGCTCAACAAGTTGGAAACACATGACATTCCACTTCTGAATCCAAACTGACTTTCAGTCAAAATATTCATCTCTTCCAGATATTTTATCCATCTATCTTTCAGGATTCTCTCACACAATTTCGCAACCATACTGGTTAGGGACACTGGTCTATAATTCAGGGGTTCTTCCTTGTTTCCTCCCTTATAGATTGGCACCACATTTGCCCTCTTCCATTCCCGAGGCACTTTCCCCTCTTCCAAGGAGCACACAATTAAATTGTGAATCTTATCCGCCAGTTGTTCTCTGCATTCCTTCAGTACCCAATTAGAGATTCCATACGGTCCTGGGGCCTTCCTTACATCTTGAGTTTCCAGTAATTTATACACTTCCTGCACTTCCACTTTTATATCTTTTATCACTACATTTCTTATCATTCCCTCTCCTTCCACAAACTCCCTTTCCTTAGTGAAAACCGACTGGAAACATTTGTTCATTACTTCAGCTTGCATTACTGCATCCTTGTAGACCTCTCCTTCTACTTTCAGTTTGGTGATTCCTTCCCTTTGCTTCAATTTGCCATTAACAAATCTATAAAACAATTTGGGTTCATCCTTACATTTGTCAATTATACCTTTTTCAAAGTTCCTTTCTTCCTCTCTACGTATTCTTGTATATTCATTTCTAGTTCTTTTATATTCTTCCTTTTTCCTGATATTACTTCTCTTTTTCCATTTGTTCCATGCCAT
>JAGKTI010021183.1:0-15882 GCA_018397915.1 Birgus latro | reverse complement strand
CTGAAGTATGGTAACAGACAATAAAATAATCGTGTAGACGTGATGTACTGATGCACTCTCTCCACGGGATCTATCTCTTTCCTACTGCTTATTGCTTGTTCGTCACAATGCTTCGAAAATGATGAGCCTCTCGCTCTGGCATTGAGACTGAATGAACATTTATCCTTGTCTTGTAGCCCTGACCTTTTACTGAATGCTGCAATTATCGAATTACTTCATCCTAACCTAATTCAAAGTCTAATAATAGAGATGATGTGCTCGCTTGACTCCCCCGCGCACCTTTTCTGATGCCGCCGATTAAGTCGGGGTGGGTTTCTGTTTAGAGAAAAGCAGTAAAATGGATCGGTAACTGCGAAAAATTAGTCACTGTCTGATGACTCTTCCTGCTTGGCTTCTAGCGACAACGTTCCCCAGATTGTTGCACTTGAAAGGAATGGAAAATTCCAAATCTAAATGAAGAAGATAATCTGCTGACATTTTTTCCATAATTTTGCTAACAGACAGGCAGCCAGAGAAAGGCAGACAGACAAGAAGACAGGCAGACAGACAGGCAGGCAGGCAAACAGGTAGGCAAGCAGACTGCTAGACATTTATAAACCATGCCAAATACAGCACATAACTTCCTCTTGCTTTCGAGGACTGTTGTACTAGCATCCCATTTAGCAGAGAAAACGATTTTTTTTTTTTCGCTTTCCTCGTTACCCATTTTATTTTCAGCCATACTCGTACCAGATCACGTTAGTCAACCATGAAGTGCGTGTTCGGAGATTAATAAAGCCTCAGTTTCATTCTGTATATGAAAGATAAAGGCAGTGAAAATATCATTAGTTCCCCCCAGCAGTCTCATACATGTCTAGATTTTTTCCTTTAACCTTCTTTTTTCCCAAATGGAGAGTTGTGGAAGACTACTGTACTCCAGGAACTAGCATTTTATTCGTTCTACGTACAAAGTATTATGCGGAAATCTTGCATGTCATTAGCTACGAGATTTAAGTTTAAGATATTCTGAACTGATGTAAGGGCTGGGAATTCTATATCTTTACTGCTTTTGGTCTGGGAGTTTACTGTTGGTAGCAGTAGCAGTAGCAGTAGTTTGAGGGATCAGCATTCCAGTTTTCTTTGACGAATATTGTGGTAACCTTCAGGCCAACAGCGTCAGGGTAGAGTTACGGCATCTGAGTAACGTCTGACTTGATCGGTTCTTTTTAATGCCATACGCGACTTTTCAGCTTTATTTCAGCTCTAGGCGTTTCTGCGCTCTTCAGAGTTTTCCAACCAGATTCACATATAGTAGTTTGTCTTAAGGGTACTACTGAGTTTAGAGCCTTCATGACTAACAGCAGATAGTGGAGTACCGTACGCCAATGCCAGGGAAGCCATGTGGGGTGCTTTGGGTCACACAAGATAATAGTTATTAATTTGATGACAATCAGGTTAGGAGGGAAACTCAGACATAATTGTATTTCACATTTATTTGCATCATCATCTACACTTCGTGGCTTTGGAAAATGATATTAAGTCATTTCGATGGCTGAAGAGTAGAAAGGGACTGACAGGGATGTTGGGTGATGAGGGGTGGAGTATGGTGACACACTGAAGTAAAGAGATGCCACATGATTCTCTGTTTGCTGCTCCTGTTATTGGCCGTTCGTCACCCCTGAGAAAGGAATAATATCTTAGTTAACCTTCACTGCCACAGATCTTTGGTATGTTAAATTTAATCGTCTTGAGATAATAAGAATATAATAAATACGATGTAGGATTCTCTTGGTTAATAATCATAAAACAACAAGTCTTCTGTGTCATGCTCTACTGTATATGACATAGGAGACTTTGTGGCTTGTCTGTCTTAATCCAGTAAGGGGTGGCCACAAACAAATCGCCTCCATGTCGCCCCGTCTCACGCCATTTCACTGCCCCGCTCCCAGCTTACACCCCCCCTCTATTAAGTATCATTTGACCTCATTCTTTTCCTACATTTGAATGGTACACTTGGCCCATGAGAAAGACAAAAAAATATGTGTGAGTGTGTGTGTGTGTGTGTGTGTATGTGTGAGAGGAATGCTGTTTCTAACCCCTTCACTTCGAGGGTTCCTCATAAACTGAACAAAATCGTCTGTCGGTAATAGAATTAAAAAAAAAAAAAATATCCGCATTGATTTATGAAAATTTCGTCTACCCCTTCCCTTATTGATTAAAATTCTGTTCCCAGATAAAAGAAAAAATCCTACTGCCAAACGTATTAATCCCTTAAGGGGTGGTCATAAAAATCATCTCCATGTCGCCCTGTCCCCCGCCTTTTATTGTGCTGCTCCCACCTCACACACCCCTCTGTCATATACCTCTTTTCTCCATCTCATCCTTGGCTCCCCCTCCCTCTTCCCCCCACCACCTCACTCACATACACTCTCCTCGTCAGTCTCTCGGTCTCCACATTTTCAAACAACCTTAATGTGTTTCTCCTAACGCTTCCTATCATATCCATATCCACAACACAACGCTTCTTCACTTCCTCATTTGTCAGTCTGTCTCTGGATGTGACTCCACATGCTCCTCTCAAATAACTCATTTCCACTGCTCTCATTCTTGACTTGTGTCCCTCCAGCAAGGTCCAAGCTTCACTTCCATATGTTAGAGTTGGTATTACAATACTGTCAAGTAGTAGCTTTTTCACTTCCATGGTCACTTCCCTGTTTCTTATCATTGCTTTCAAGGAACCGGAAACTTTTCTTCCCTGTTGTACCCTTTCAAGCACTTCACCCTCTAAACTTCTATCCTTACTCATCACACTACCCAAGAACTTAAACGCACTCACATTTTCCATTTCCTCCTTATCCAACCACACTTCTTCTTCCCCCCTGTTTCTTATCCACTCACTATATACTTTCATCTTTTGTGCCACAGCCTCCCTCACTTCTTCATCCCATCATGCTGTTCCCTGAGCCCCTTTCGTCTTCTCTTCATCCCACACACCACCTCAAATGCTGTCCAGATTTCTTCTGTGAATATCTTGCACACACCTTCCACGTTCCCCATCTGCTCCAATCTATATTTACCCAATCGCTCCTCAACATCCCTTTTATATTCTGCCTTTTTTCCGTCCACTTGTAACTTTTCTACTCTCCTTGTATGAGCTACTTCCTCCTGTCCTTCCCTTCTTCTCTTCCCCCATTGTGTTTGGATCTTGATTCTGACCGCCACCAAGTGGTAGTCCGAAAGTCCACTTCTCCAACCTGTATATACTCTTGCATCCATTACACACCTTCTCATCCTTTCATCCACACACACACAATCAATCATTGCCTTCCGTTCATTCAGTTGTCCACCCACCCATCTCAACACTCGCCATGTATACCTGTGGATCATTTTGTGCTTGAAGAGGATACTGTCTATCACCAACCCCCACCCGGCACAAATGCCCACTAAAGCACTGCCATTCTTATCCATCTCTGCAGGCACACCCCAGTCACCAACTACTCCATCCACCTTCACATTCCCTACTTTTCCATTCATATCTCTAGTCAGAAACACTCTCTGATTCTCTTCAAACTTTTTCATGCACGTTACCGTTAATGACTCTCTGATGTGGCTGAGCACATATGTTTTAATCTTCCCGCATGTTCACGATAAAAAAAAAAAAATCGTCAAATACTAATATTTGTAATGGAATTACGAATAGAAAAATTTGCCTCAAGAGAAATTCTACGGAATTCGCAACCCACGTTTCACTTACTATGGCCGGCCGATTTTATAGTAATTAACCCGTCATTTCGATTATGTATTTTAACCCTGATGCCTTTAGATGATTTGACTCAGCTTAGGAAGAGGGATCAGACTGAGGGAGGATTCATGGAGACTTGAGACGATTAATGGAGAGTGTTTGTAACCTGTAGCCACAGGTGTTTTCTCCAAATTCTACAAAAGCTCCTGGAGGTATCATGAATTAAAAAATGAGTCAAGTGTCTCATAACTGTCTGTCTGTCTGTCTGTCTGTCTGGCTGGCTCTCTGGTTGTGCGTGTGTGCGTGGTGTGCTGTGTGCGTGTGCGTGCGTGTGTGTGTGTGTGTGTTTTAGGCAGTTATACATCTAGCAGGAAAATCATGAGGTGTGACGAGCCTGCACCTTGCAATCGTTCTAGCATTTCCTTCCGGAATAGCGATCGAAGATTCACATATTCTTGCACCTTCGATGACACGCTGATAAGAACAAAATAAACGGATCTTTATTTATCGCTGTTCAGGAGATATTACCTAAATTGATTACAACTATAACTGCCATTACAACAATCAACACCACCACCACCACCACCACCACCACCAACTCCACCATCAGTGTCTCGACCCCTGTTTCCCACCTGAAGATGGGACGATGTATGGTCCACAGAGCATAAAAAGAACAGTCATCATAAATATCACACACAGTTTTCTATTAAACTGTTAACGTTTCACATGTATTATTATTTTTGGTTTCGTAGTGATTCTTCCTTGATTTTAGGTGCCTAAGTACTAATACATCGGGCAACAAAATGTGTGACAACTCTGTTAATATACATCAGTTTTGGGAAAGTCTATAAACACGGCCACCCATGTCTCACTCCTCCTCGCCACCAACGACGAATTTCGGACGTGACTGAGCAAATGTGACCATAGGTTTCCAATTTTTAAGGAGACATACAATACAGACTTCAGTATGTTTGTTTATAGATAGATTGATAGATCTATAGATGGATGGATATATAGATATATAGGTGGATGGATATATAGATATAATTTTTTATTACAGTACATCAAAATCTATATCTCTATTCTTCTATATGTATTCAGTATGAAATTATGGTTTGTATAAGAACTTCCATAGCTGATAACATAAATTGCAAATCTTCAATAATTATACGAATTTCCTGCACTAATTCTCCTTTTGCTAATTATGGGCTTACGCAACTCGCTCTCTGCAATCCCCCTCCTGGCCATGAACTTGTAGTGTAAATGCCTAAATCCCACCCCCACCCCCACTCCCAATAATCCTGCCCTCCTCTTTTACAGTATTCCCCCTCGCCTCCCCTTCATCCAACTCCCCTTACCTCCCTGCAAGTTTCTCCCGCTTCCTCTCCCATTCCTACACTCATCATCCTTTCGCCCCACTTCCCCTCCCTTCCCCCTGTATATCCCTCAGTCCCTTTCCTTTCCCTCCCCACCTTCATCCCCTTCCATGTCCCCTCCACTACCCTTCCCTCCCCTCCTCTCTTAAGTACCCAATCACCCCCTCTCCCTCCCTCTCATCCCATCCCCCCACTCTTCACTCCCACGCGGGCTCCTGATTAATCCCCACTCCACTTAACTATCTAATCCTACTTTAATGTTTTATAAATCGTCCTTCTCGATGTTTTTATTTCTAATATTTTTTTAAAATTACTTTTCAGTAACTCTGCTGTCCGATTTACTCAACTTTTCCCGATATAGTTTAGTCATTTCTAAATAAATTACACTTAAGTATTCAATTTCCTCTTCCTCTAGCTGATACATTTTGAGACTGTCCACTTTAACTTCTAAAAATACCATCCCTCTATCCTGAATGCTGATCTGTAACAAGACTAAAAAATAATAATAAAAATAATGTTAGAAACGAAGTAGTGAGTTAAATCATTTAAAGGCATCAGGGTCAAAAGACATCATCGAAGTGACGGGTTAACTATTATAATATCGGGCGGCCAGAGCAAGGCCCCGTCCAAACGAGCGGGCAGTGTCCGACGAGCACAGCCCGCTGAGCGGATATCCATCGCTTTTCTAGCAGTGTTTCCAGATCAATCATTCCCCGGCGGCCATTGGCTACAACCAGGCGCACCTGTGTTGTCCACACGGCAGACCGAGCTGTGGTGAGGTAGTGGATGTACACTCATCGGGCATGGCCTACTGTCTTGGTGCTCGCCAGAACTGAGTGTTGTACAACAACATGGGAAGTAAGAATTGTCGCAGGACAGTTAAGGCTAAAAGTATAGCTTTGTGTACCATAATCATCCCAGCAGGCAGTGCATGAACAACGGGCAGGGGCATTTCGTTGGTTTGCCCGTGGTACCCCTGGAACGTGATTTTATAATATTCGCCCATCGGGCACTGCCCGCTCGTGAAACTTGGGTTGCTATGTCCGTAGAATTTATGAGTTTCCCACTCTTCCCCCCCCCTCCCAATAGTGAACATGCGGGAAGATTAAAACATGTGCTCAGCCATGTCAGTCATTGGCGGTAGCGAGTAACTGAAACCAAAGTCCGCAGGGTTTTCCACAGGACAGTAGTGAGGGTATAGAATTCTGTAGTAGTAAAGGGCTCCACTACGCCCGGAGAAATAGACAATCACAGACATTAAGAGTAAGTGAAACGTGGGCTTGTAGGTCGGTAGAATTTCCAACGAGCCAGGTACAGTATAGTCTGTTTAAAGACATCCTTCTAAGGTCAGACTTCATGTGAAGTTGAACAAGATGTTGTCAATGCCTAGGTTTTGTTATGGGGCAAGTCTTCAACACCATATTTGGTTAATATCCGACTATTCTACAGCCCCCTCGAAAATAGTTTCGGCCGTGAGAATAGTCCTTTCGGTACCTAAAAGAATTTCATCCATTTTCACCAAACTTTGGAGATTGGTTGCCAGAGGCCTCGTGACAATATCCGTGATTTCAGCATAACAAATGCCCAGTTTATAGGGTAGGACTAAGGTTAATCATGTACATAAATAGGCAAATAATTTGGGTATTTATTAACAACACATGTCATAGTTGTATCTATATTTCCATATTAAATCCAACATTTTATAAAACACGAATTAAATTTTTCACAGGATATTAAAGTGGTGCTTAAAATGTATAAAGACTATATCGGTGGGTGACTGGCAGACACTTTTTTTCAACTTTGTCCAGACTTTGCTTTTCGCTTACTTCACGTAGCTCAGTGTTAGTAAAATTTAACACTACGGCTCTGCAATTACACAACACTTACTATAATTCTATTCATGTTGATCTATTTCTGAAGATCTCATTCAAGAGCGAGATGACAATTTTAGTACAAGTTGAGCAGAGAATCGTTTCAGCGCAAGTTACATTTAATCCTTGCTGTTGCCAGACGATTAGTCGAGTAAATGAAAGCTGGATGTTCTAGAAGTTGCCCATTGTGGTGCGCAGTATTATCCACCTCTCCCATCAACTTTCAATAAACCAGACTAGACGGAAATCAGCGGATAGTGCTGTGCACCGTCTTGAGTTGGGACGTGACAGCCCAGTGTCTCCACGCTTAGTAATAGGTTAGTTTGTGTTAGGTTAAACAGGTTGGGTTGGCTGGAATTAGGTTAAACATGTTAGTTATTAGTTCTTCGTTTAAGGGTAGATTTTCTTATTATACCGGGCTATCAAGATCAAGCAAGACAGTGCCATGTAACAGCAATTATTTTCTTACCGTAATTACTGACAAAGATGAAACTTAATTTATTAACCTAGATCGCATGTTAACAATGGGCAACTATTTACCGAGTGTTCCTGCCGCGAAATCCGATCTGAAAATTCGCCTGGTGGCAACAAGAACAAATTTTAATATTTCGGGTTGAAAGTGATGGATATTTAGCCGATTTGAGATTTAAGAGTTTTGACACCAAAAATCCCATGAATTTTCTATTATACTGATGCAAAACCTATCGATATTAAAATTACAGCACAAGACAGTTAAAAGTATTAGAGAAACTCTATAATATGACCGACTTAAACCACTGTCACCACGAACCAAACTGTTCTTTGCGAGGAACGTCGAGTAGAGGTAAATGGCTACATTTTGTCTAGTCATTAGATGCAGCTTATATATATATTTTTTTTCACTGAAACGTAGTATTAAAGTTCCGAGTTTCTAGTTTTCACAGTAAGTTTAAAATTAATATAATACTGTCGAGATTCAGACTATCGTAACCTACAGCATTTGTCACAGTAGATTCGCATGCAGTACAGGAGGGTCTTCTACGCACAGCACAGGTACCTGGGCCCTATGGAGCACAAGGAACAGTCCAGTAGAAGGAGTATACAAGCAGCTGGCGCTCCTGATGCACAAGAAAGAGTCGAGCAGAAGATATAAGGGCAGCCGGGGTCTTGTGCACAGGAAACAGTCTGGTAGGCATAAACAGGCAGATGTGCATCAGAAACCGTTAAGTAGAAGGCAATCATGCGGAACTTCTCCGCCAACAGGTGGGAAGAAGATAAATGGGTAGCCAAATCTTCAGTCAGCCAACATCCCATCCTCCGTTCTCGATCTTCCAGCAGTGTCATTCTGTAATAGATAAAATTGCAGGCAGTGTTACAATGATTTTTCCTCGCTTCAGAAATGACTAAATCGCAAGAATTAAATTAAATCATGACAAAGGGCTAAGGCTAAACTTACCTAATCCTACCATTAATAGCCAGTTCTATTCTATTCTACATTTCATCAACTAGAGTATTTTTCAGTGCTTTGAAAAATTAACCTAGTTAAAAAAAAAAAATGAACTCCATCACCCAACGTCTCTCCAAGCTGACAAGTCTTGATGTAGCGAGAATAATCATTTATATAAATATACCTTAAACATGCTGACTTATGTCTCGCCAAGGACATTGGAAGTTATGAGGTGAATAAGTCCTCAAGATGTAGACCCTTGTCTGGGTCAGAAGTGTTATGGCAGCAGTAAATAGAGCTGCTTGTACTCCTGTCACAGCATAGAGTGTCCTTGTAGAGAGACTTCATCCTGAGAGAGTCGCAACGAACAAAATGCACCTTATCCAGAAGCAGTAGGCTTTTCTCCCAGCACCCAGCACCCACGTTCATATACCGCTCCACATCCTGTCTCCGCCTCAGTTTTCCTACCTGAGAAAAAATAAGTGTGTGTACATGAACTGCAGCACTGGCAAAATAAGGAAACAGGTCTTCTACTCTAGGTGACAAAATCATACCTCACTGATAAGGGAAGAATCTTAATACATCAACGCCAGGCTTAATACACCTAGTCAAATATTAATACCTCTCTAGTAGGCGAAAATCTACACCTGTGTCTCCAGATGTCCACTGACCAGACTTAAAATCTATACAAAGATTTCAGGGCAGTTAAAATGGCCAGATTCACCCACTCAGTCTTTTTTTTTTTTTTCCATTTAGTCTTGCCATGAACATTCCAGACAATGTTAGAAATATTGCTAGAGTTGCTCACCGAAGTATTGCTAGTTACCTACGGAAGAATAAAGAGTTACCTGTTAACCACTGCTGACTATTATCGCACACAACTGGTATTTTATTACTTAAGTATATGTACTGCATTTCCCTTCACCTATATTTCCCAAACCTTTGCATTCATAACTTAGAATTTAAGTTTCTTAACTTTCCAACAACATAGCATCGAATTTCCTGCCGCCACGATGTTGGCCGACTCCCTTATTTAATCTTATAACTTTACCTGAGCTCTAACACCCTGACTGCTTGGGAGCTGATTAAGTTCACCTGTATCTTACCTATATACGTACACATGTCAGGGATAATTTTCGAACCTTGTATCAAAGTATACTAAAGTATACTTTTCTGCCATCTAGTGCTTCTAAGTGTACCCTCCATTTTTGTACCATCTACTACTCTCACTAGTTGCCACCCTATAGCTAAATAGTTTCCAACCTATGGCTGTCTCCCTACACTATCCTTACTATTACCTAAAGTTGCCTCCTAGCTTTAGCTTCCTTTTAAATTTAGCTTCCTATCAAAAGTTCCAACCCTATTTTACCTATCCAGTCCTCTAGCTGAATTTTTTATTAATTGCCTTTTTTCCCTATCACAACTTAAGTATCCATCCTACCGCATGTTGGGTGGGAGGAGAAATACAGGTTAGATCTTTAATTCTTTTTCTATAACGTTTCAGGCTACACAGAATCCATCTTCCGAGACTTGAGTGATGCTGCAGAGACCCTTATACCCCAAGAAATTACCTCCCTCCTCCCCACCCTTCCTCGTGCAGCAGTCCGGTTGATTACCTGTAGGAAAATTCTGTCGTCCTACCCCACCTCTGATTTACGCCATTAATGATCTACATAGTGTAGAAGATGTAACTAGCCATAGGGAGGGATTTTTCAGCCTGAGTTGCTTCCATTATCTCATTTGTTTATTCAGACCTTTCTCACTGATTGCAGCTTCTCACTTGGACAAACTATTGTGCTGATCTAAGTGCATCAAAAGGGAATTATCCTTGATGCCGCACACCTACTTTTTCTACCCTTTTGTCCATTCCAGGTCCTGCTTCCCTTATGTAAATTCGAGGAAGGTTTCGCGTTATACACTCGCCCACCACTTCGAAATGAGTCATGCGGTAGCGAAGCAGTAGACAGCATTTATCTGGTAACTGTGAGACTAGTGGGGCTGGAAGCGGGAAGGGGTAGGAACCCTCAGCTCCTCCAACCACTCTCTTCCCCCACCCTTCCTCCTCCCATAACCTTTCCCCTCCCACAGTGTTACCAGCCAGTTCAGAGTGTCTGGCTGCTGCTTCACTGTGGTCGCCTCACGCTGAAAGGTTCGAAGCGGCAAGGAAGTGTATAAGGTTGAACTATCCTCGAGTACGTTCTAGACCATCCACTCACGATATGCTGTATATTACACCCATTTTTTACTTTCACTTTTGTTTTGACTTGTGTTTTAAGTCCTGAGTATGATACGATCCAAAAGGCCTGCTTTCTCTAAGATCTTATTGATAACCGAAGCTTTGTGATTGGGTCATATATACCTAGAAATGACTATTTGATCAGCAATTTTTTTTTTTTTTTTTTAGGTTTTAACAAGACTACCGGACAGCATACCATAATAGCTTTTATGTATTTAATCTCATCCTTCATGCACTCATTACTGCTAATAATATAAGCCCCTAGCAAAAATCCTTTAACTCCAAGCTTAGACCTTTTGTTGTGTGCTGGATATAGTGGATAGTCATCCTGGATGGTGTATGTTACGCAGTATAGCTCCCTCGTCTGTTCTCAGGGTTACAGGATCTAAGAATAGGAGTTTTTTCTTTCACTTCTGTGAAGTCATCATTCACGCTAATATGTGTTATTTAGAGTAAAGTTGTCCTTTGGCACTAACACATCGTCCACATGTCTGTACCAAGTTGCACCCCTGCCTTGGATTCTCCTGCAGTAGTCAGCCTGAAATGTTTCCATGTATAGTCAAGCCATGACAACAGAATGAGGCGAGCCCATGGCTAGACAGTAGTGTTTGCTACGTTACTATCCACTGAAAGTAAATATTCCGAATTAAAGTGATTACTTCGATCTAGTCAGATTTACGTAATGGCAGCTCTTCATCTTTGGCGCCCACTGTTCTTCCTTGCCGGCAGTAGGACCAACAGTGGCCGTCGAAGATGAGCTGCCAATACGATGGTCTGACTACAACGAACTATTACCAAAGTCTGAACATTTACTTTCAGTGGAGAGGAATAAAGGGAACAATTGTCTAGCCATGATCTGTACTTTATGCCCGTGATGGCTTGCCAATACATGGCAGACTGATTACTGCAGAAGAAACATAGGCAAGGGTGTAACTTAGTGCAGATATGGACACTGTCGGTAACAGTGCCTTAGAACACCAATGTTTTGACTTCTGCATAGGAGAGAAAAAAACAAAGCCAAAATATGGCGAACAGACGACGGAGCTAAATACTGTGTATTGTATATTCAATTCAAGTATACTATGCACTGTCTCGGCACACGGAAAGAACCAAGTCTGGAGTTGTTACACAATTTTTCTAAGGGCGTATAGAATCTGCGGTAACGAGTTCATAGAGGAAGAGATTAAATACATAAAAGAAGCCTTTATGAGACTCTGCTATCCGGTAAACATGTTAAATCTTAAACGGAACGTAGTTGGTATATAAAAAAAATGTCAGTGTTCAATCAAGCTACAACAATACAATGTAGGTGTCTGTCCCCTACTTATAGCTTCGGTTATCTGCTTTATGGAAGCAGGCCTTTGGATCGCAGTAACCTTAAAATGTTAGTCAAAAGTGAAAGGAAGTGAAAATGAGTAAAAAACAGCATACCGTACAGTGGATGCCCGAAAATGTACACAGGGGAAATTACGAGGAATGGATGCACAGCTAGAACAAAGCATATGTAGGACGTAACAGTATCGAATTCCTTATGTTGCAAGAGATCAGCACAATCATTTGTCCAGGAAGAAGCTTCACTGAGAAGTCTAAATAAACATGTTGGAAGTAGCTCAAGTTTGTGCAAAAAATGTAAACACTGAGGGTTTTTCCAGCCTATGTAGGTATACAGCACGTGGTGCAATTAGGGGTGGGACAGGACTACGTAATTTTCATAGCACTAGCCAATCACGGTGCGACACGAGAAATGGAATTTCCATGGGTATAATATCTGCTGTATCACATACACTCAAGATGTGTTTTGTGTAGCCTGAAACTTGGGAAAAATAATTCAAGCTCTAACCTTGTCTCCCACCAAACATTTCTACAGCCTAAGTAAGTATATTTCCTAGCAGAGCCTAATTAGCTATCAGATCACAAAATCTTACACACTAATTTCTAAGCCTGTCGTTCCTTATTCCTTCTGCCCCTTAAATTATTTCCTAGTATTTAACCTCTAATAAAACCTAGCCTACTCCCTCACCCTGACCAATACTGCAAAACAGGCAGGGGCCTAAGGATTGAAAGTTAAGCAAAATTAAAAGTGAAAATGAAAATGGACACCGAAAGTTGGAGTATACTTATCGGCTGGTATGGGCGCAGTGTATAGACAGCAGTGTCCGTCGCCTCACCTGCGAAATAAAAATTGTTAAGTGACAATTTAATAGTACATTTCTACTCTAGATTCCCGTCAACAAAAAATACAAGCTACGCATTGACAAGTAGCGCTAAATATACAGTGGGAAGAGAAACTTAAGATTAACATCACTACAGATGCATGACATGATTCTAGATTATCTTAGATTTCTGCCCGTCCTCCTTCCTCCCTCTCCTCCCCCCCCCCCCTTAAAAAAGTAGGCTATTCCATGGAAGAAACATTCTGAAGTGCGTGGTTCATTTGATAAAAAGGAGAGTACTTAAACATGGAATACTCCAAAGACACTCATGCCCAGAGATTCTTTCATTTGTCAAGGCCAGTGAGTAATGTTTAAGTGCATGAAGTCAATAAAATTAGCACAGCTTGTTCTAACAAAGCAAACATCACAGTCACAGACCTCAATTCATAGGGAAAGTTACACCGAGGGACTGACTAGTTACACCGAGGGGCTGACTAGCAATGAAGAAGCCCAGATAATTCTCTTCAGGTTTCAAACAGGATTTAGTGTACGAGGGAGTGGATGTGTTCCACCAAGTAAAGAATCATTTGTCTATAAAGGTTGTAACTGCTTCATTTTAAGTCTATTAATCCGTAGCTTCTGCTATATTTTGTGACAGCAGTGCCGTCTATTCTTCCCTGTATCTAGTATCCTTGCAGTTGTAAGGTTGTTGCATTATTTGCGCATACAAGTTTTCCATTGCCAGTGTTCCCAGTAAGTCAATGAGCAACTACCACTCGGCAGTTTGTAATTAGCTAACCCGTGCACTATAGAAGGCAACGTTCTTAATACGACTACGCTCTTTTCTCCATATGTCCACTGCCCAGTTTAGACCTAGGGCAGTAGAGTGTCAGGATCACTTGCCCATCTTTGTATTCTCTTTAAGTACAGTACCAGCATAATGGAAATAGTTAAAGTACTGCAGCCGTATAAACTTAATCGCCTCCACCTTTAACTTTATTCGTTATCAAAACCCTCCTCACTTTCAGTGCTTAAAATCTAAAGCTGAAATACCGAACTAACTACTGCAGTGTTTCACAGCTAAACAGGTTGCCTTTCTCCAACCTCGCTCGCCATTTAACTTATGTAGAAAAGAGAAAAATTCTCATCAAACTAGCAATAAGAAATATACCTCACCATAAAGCCTTAACACTTAAAGTAAATAAATAAAAAATCAACTTACCATAAGGTGGAAGTACTCTCCCTGCAACGGACAGCGTTTTTCTGAAGGCTAGCTTACGTGGACCTGCCTTGTAGGCTCCCCAAACCAGCCTACTGAATCACAAAACAGTGAGCTTTAGCTATCTTGAGCAACAGTTTGGCGAGTTCATGGGGCAAGGGTCCGTATTAGAGTCAGTACTAATTACCCTGTGTTTTCCATTATATTGTACCAGTTGGGTAACGCTCACGGCACTGAATAAACAAAACAGATGTAACCAGATAGTACTGTGACTGGTTCTGAACAGCCATCTTTGAATATAGATCCGAAACACCATTCACGGACCCTTTTTTCTCGACGCATCCAAAATTTAGTGTTAAAAATTCATATCAGAGCGATGGCAGGTCACCAAATCCCCCTCCTGAAAATATAAAGACATATTCTTTTGATCAGCCTTAATAACATGTGCTTTAGAGAGGGATAAATCTATTTTAATTTAAGCTAGAAATGCAGGCTTGATGTCGACCCTAACGCCATCTGTTGAGCTGACGCGTTACTAAAGGTGCACCGTCGCTAGCGGGGGAGAACTCACACAAAGGTGTTACGTTGATTCTATTGTTCCATTTGTAATTACTGTAGTTTTTGCCTTCTCATATGCCGTATACCTTTCTGCCAACATTCAGAAACTCAAATTCTGAACTTAACCTAAAATTGCCATCTTTCAATCTTGAATGCTGAGCTGGGGCAATAGATATTCACTAGAATATGATGCTAGTCACAAAGAAGTGCTAAGGACAGGATGTACAGCCACAGTATAATATTTCCCTGCAACTGAACATCATAAAATGATGTGCAAAATGACGAAAATAATGGCCAAGTTAAGGTGAAAGGACTATAGATGCTTGGCAATATAAAAATACAAACGTGTTAATGACAAACGCTGCGCTCAGGGTGACCATTAAGCTTGTAAGTCAATGCAGGTGTCTACTGAGGGACGGGTTGTAATTGCCGCAATATCTTACTGTGTTTTTTTGCCCTAGCTTGTCATTACCTTGCTAGTCATTGGCGCCTTTTGGTCTTCAACATTATTTGCAATTATTTTCAGGCCGTAATATTATCGTTACTCATGACGTGTATGCTGACATGAACAAGCGTTAAGTACAACAGAGAAGTGAGAGAAAAGGTAATCACTTTGTGGCCTAACGAGGATTGCTTGTGAGTGGGAAGGTAAGAGATACGAACTAATACACACACACACACACACACACACACACACACACACCTACATACATACACATACAAACACATGTGTGAGTGCGTATATGATTGTGTGTGTGTATATATATATGTGTACTTGTATGTATGTTTATGTATGTATGTGTGTACACCCACGAGCAAAAGTTTGCCGACAGTCCCAGCCAGGCATACGTTTCCAAACACAGCCCATGGAGGGCGCAGCGCTCGTCCACTAGGGTTAGGGAGAAGGGAGGTGACGGGGAGGGGGCGGGAGAGGGAGGCAACAAGATGGGCGGGAGAGGGAGGCAACAGGACAGGAGAGGAAGAGCCTGTGGCGATGATAGATGGCACATATCGGATGTTTTATTGTTATTATTATTATGAGCTGGGAACAAGAAACCCTTTGAAAACGGCTGACATCTTTTGTATTTTTTCTGACTAATTCCAGACGTTTGTTCTTGTGTGACGGAAGCACTAGTGATGTCCAGAGGCTAAAGGTTTGATAAAGTCCAGCAACCCATAAACAACGGTTTGAATTTGACCCAGACGAGCAAAGACGTCACAAGAAAATGTAAGAGTTAAGGAAGTAGGAAATTAATTGAGCCAAGTAATGTGAAAGTAGACTGCAACGTAGAACGGCAGAGAGAGAGAGAGAGAGAGAGAGA
>JAGKTI010021182.1:0-15883 GCA_018397915.1 Birgus latro | reverse complement strand
GTGTGTGTACTAACCGTATCACTAAATATCCCTCTCTTAAATTTAGCAATTAAATCATATGAGTATACTTATCGTTAGGGCTTACCCAGTTCTGTTTTATGAAGTATTATTTTCACATCCTTGCCGTATTCACATTATTGTACTTGTTTAGTTGAGACTTCTCCAACTGAAGTGGTGTAATATGGAGTTAATATTTTGATCACATTTTAATAAGCCGATGTAGTTTTCTGGAAAAGTATCATGTAACGGCGGCAGGAAAAAGAACTAAAAGACACACGGATGAACGAGCTGATAGACCATTACCCAGTGAGTGAGAAAAATGTTGTACCCAAGCCCGAGTACACAGTAACATATGCATTTACAGTGGGTACACCACCTGTTCAAAGAAATAGTTACTTTTAGAACCATGAAGCCGATAAATAGACAGTTATGAGACAGAGTACATATCTACGCCATCCTGAACTTCTCCACAATCGAGGCTTATATCTTATATTACAGTAGCAGTAGACATATTTGGGATAGGTTTGGAGACATCGCTGCACCTTTGCCTCAGCGAACTGTTCTCGTTAATAATCATTATCACTGTCTGGTATATTATTATTTCATTTTTTGCATGTATAAAATACAAGAAGATGGTGAATTCTATTATGCAGTACGAAAAGCTGAGAAACCAGACTTTAAAATTTCCCTAGCGAAAAATCTTTATTCATTATGCAAATGATATGACAGGATCAGGTGGCAAGAATTATTGATTTTTTTTAAATAACAGAACAGAGGAAGGAAAAATAAGTGAAAAGAAATCCATGCACCAGATTACTGGAGTTCTCTATTCATAAAATATCTGTTACAGTTGGACTTGAACAGCTGTAGGTTGAAATTTTGGGGGAAACAACTCCGGGGAAGCGAGTTCCAGAGAGATGCAGGTCGGGGAATAAAAGAATTCTGATAGGCAGACGTTCTGCAATATGGCTGTGTGACATTCCAGTCATGAATGCTACCAGATGCCCGTGTAGCACGAGGCAAGACATGGAGAGGTGGCACAATGGACGCAACTTCGTCTGAGCATTTGCCATAAAAAATATGTAAAATAATGCAAGGGAGGCAACATTCCCTCTAACTTGTAGGGGAGATAGTTTATTTATAATAACAGATTTATTAATAATTCCAATACCTTCATTCTGAATTTTGTCTAGTTGTTTTAGTGAAACCTCCCCACATCCATTCCACAAGGTTGAACTATATTCAGGCTGAGAGAGGACGTAACTCTTATAAATCATAGCTAACTGTCCGTCAGTGAAGAAGTTACGGACTCAGGTTTCTTTCTTCTACCTGTGCCTTCATCTCTAGCTTCCTTTCTGGTCATTCTATAGCTGCTGTTGTAGACGATCATCGTTCTTCTCCTAGATCTATCAACAGTGGTGTTCCTCAGGGCTCTGTCCTATCACCAACTCTCTTCCTTTTATTCATCAATGACCTTCTAAGCTGTACATCTAACCCTATCCACTCATATGCTGATGATTCCACCCTTCACCTTTCCATTCGGTTCCTGCAACGTCCATCTCAGCAGTTACTTCAACAAAAAAGGGATGAGGCTATGGCACACCTAATGTATGACTTGGCTCGTATCTCTGACTGGGGTAAAAATAATCTTGTTGTTTTTAATGCATCAAAGTCTCAGTTCTTACACTTATCAACCCGACAAAATCTTCACGATTATCCACTAATGTTTAATAATGTCCAGCTCATTCCTGCACCGTCCTTGAACATGCTTGGGGTTTCATTCACTCGGGATTTATCTTGGAAAGAACTTATTACATCTCTTGTGAAATCTGCTTCCAAGAGATTAAGTGTGCTAAGCCGACTTCGAACCTTCTTTACCCCTGCACAGTTGTTGACTTTATACATGGATTTTATTCGCCCCTGTTTGGAATACAACTCTCATGTGTGGGGTGGCTCCCCATATACAGCCCTTCTCAATAGGGTGGAGTCAACGGCTTTTCATATCATTAACTCTCCTGTTCTTACTGGTTCCCTTTAACCTCTGTCTCTTCGCCGCACTGTTCCATCTTTATCTCTCTTCTATCACTACTTCAATGGCTACTGTTCCTCTGAACTGTCTTCTTGCATCCCTCCACCTCTACAACGGGCACGTAGCATCCGTCTAGCAACAACCTCTCATCCCTTCTCTGTCCAACTCTTTAATGCAAGAGTTAACCATTACTCCCAGTCCTTCATTTATGCAACTGGTCAACTCTGGAACTGTCTTCCTCTGTCTGTATTTCCTACTTCCTATGATCTCCAGTCTTTCAAACACAGTGTGTCCAGGCATCTCAAAATGAACGTATCGTGAATTTGGCTCTCTTTTGTATTGTTTCTGTTTTTTTTTTCTTGGAAGGAACAGTAGTGGGCCCATGGCCTTTGGTTCCTTCTTCCTTGCATAAAAAAAAAAAAAAGTGATCTGACATTAGAGGTCCAGCTGAGGGCATCGTTAAATGAAACACCGAGAATTTCATTACTTTTGGAGATGGGAATATTAGAGGCATTGAGGGTAATATTCGAATCTTGTAATATCTGTTTATTAGTAAACTGTACGTGGTTTTACTAGCATTATATGAGACAAAGTTGTTTTGTCCCCATTCATTGATCATAGATAAGTCTTGATTTATGGAGATGGCTGTGGTGAGTTAAGAGTTAGAGATATTAGACTTTGCAAATACGTGTTTGAGTGTGAATGAGCTGTGAAATGTTGAGTCATCTGCATAAGAATGGATGGCATTGTGGGTGACAGATGAGATCATTAATATGAACCAGGAATGGGGTTGGCGCCAGAGCTGATCCCTGAGGCGCACCGGCGTTAACTGAGTGGAAATTGGAATATACATCATCTACTTTTACTCTTATTTTTCTGTCGCTGAGATATGAGGAAAGCAGAGGAACAAAAGACGTTAACCCATAGCAAGGGAGTTTGGACAGCAGGGAAGGTGCCACACTCTGTCAAAAGCTTTAAAAATACCAAGGGCTATTGAATGAGTTTCTCCATGTTGGTCAGTTGATTGATAGATGGTATGAGTCGGGAGACTGAGTATGCCAGCGTGGATCTTTCGTGGCGAAAATCATATTGTCTATCACCAATTAAGTTGTTCGTTTCAAGATACTTAACTGTGTGCTCATTAATCAAAATTTCAAATACTCTACCAAGAGAAGATGTGAGAGCTATTGGTGTGTAATCAGAGGGGTCAGAGTAACTTCCTTTCTTTGGAATTGGGTGGAAATTGGCTTTTTTCCATGAAGTAGGGAATGAAGAAGTACGTATGCATAATCTGAATGATTTAGCCAGAACATAGGCAAGTACTCGGGAACACGTTTTCAAAACAATTGGAGGAATTCCGTCCTGGCCTGGTGGTTTGTTGGTTGGTAAAGTGTCTAGAATGGATTTTACGTATCTTGTCTGTACTTTAGGTGGAACAATTTCGGAAGAGTCAAGTTCTAGTACTTGGACGTTCTGGTTGACTTTCTGTATGGTAGAATTTCGGGCAAATGTAATGGCAAAGGTATTCGCTTTCCCACGAGGGTCATTTGTAATTTTGCCATCTGAAGATTTTTAGTGGGGAAATGGATGATGACTTGACGTTATTACTGAAAGAATTGAGAGCTGACCAGAATATTCTATTTTCATTAGGGTTGTGAAAAGAGTTTGATTTAGCAAGATTTATTACAGCTTTTGCATGGTTTCTAGCAATTTTAAACTGACAGTGACTCAGATGTTTTTAATTTTATTAAGATTCATATGCTAATGACTTTTGGGCCGTTGCTCTGGCACAGTTGCTATCAGACCATTTAGGAGCCTTCGATCTTTTAGTAAACTGTTGACTTGGTATGAATAAATCCATTCCAGCTAGTATTAAGTCATGATTGTGGGACTACGTAGAATTGACATCACTAGAGAAGAAGGACTGCCATGGAATGTCAGCAAGATAATTTCTAAATCCATCCCAGTTTGCCCTGTCAAAGTGCCATCAGGTCACCCCGACAGGTTCAGAACGGGGAGTTTCGGGGGGCTAACTAATGAGGCGTTGATGTGATTGTGTTCAGAGGACCCAAGTGGTGACAGTACTTCTATCCTGTACTGATCTGGATTATCTGTCAGGAATAGATCCAAGAGATGGGCATTATTGTCAGGATTATCTGGTATTCTGGTTGGTTGCTTTACCAACTGCATGAGATTAAACGATTCTGCAAACAGCTTGCACTCTAGACCAGCCTCATTAGTCCTGGCAGAATGCAATAACTGTTCAAACATTATGTACGTTAAAATCACCCAAAATGATAATTTTGGTGCAAAGGGCAAGGTTAAGGTTACTCAACTGTGTGGATATGTAGTCAAATTCACTCGATTCTGAAGAAGTATTAGGAGAGCTATATACTTCACAAGTATATGTGGTAATATTTCGATAATTTAGTTTATACAGTGAGTTATTTGAAGTGAAGTTTACAACAGTGTCAACTGCATATTCAAACGCTGGGAAGACTTTTCAACCGTGGACAAGTAATTGCTGCTGCAGGGCTATGTCGTGCAGTGAACCGAGGTTTCCTTATTGCAGTCGGTACCTCACCACAGTGAGGTGCTGGGAGGAATATGAATGTTTGGTTCCTGGATGGACGCCACATTTGCCTCTTTCCACCCAGTTATCAGGGACACCGTAATAGGCAAAACATTCACCCCATTGTTTTTCTATGTTTACCATCCGTCTTGATATATATATATTTTTTTGTGTGTGTGGGTTACAGGAAAGAATTTGCCCAGTCATTCAGTGTTCAGTCAGCTTAGGGAGAAGAGGCAGCACTACATCAAGATAATGGTGTCCAGCGTGTACGGTCTCATTAGTTAAACACTGCCAGTGCAGTGCTGAAGATCAGCCAGCAAACACCGGCTCCAGCTACGTGTGGTCTGTGGGGCAACACATAGCCGGGTTTCTGTCCCTGTGGGAACAATCTCATTTCTAGGAATTTTGACAACGCAATGGAAAAAAGTACACAACATCCCTTAAGAGAATATTTGCAAAAACAGGCCTATCTCCTTTTGAGTAATATGATGTATTAATTGATTTTAAGGTAATTGTTTTCATGTTTAGTCGGGACTGACCGAGGTGAAATAAAAGGAGTTTGACACTACCCTTTGCGCACCATAATTCACTTTCTGTATGAGTACGTCTTTCCCGTTATTGTTTATGATGTAATGCCATTTCCATTTTATTCAGGTTAGGAGAGGCTTTTCATAGTGGGGTAATCAGATACTGTCTACATTACACTCATCATTGCTAGTGGACATTCCTAAAGGTGAATATCACAATTTATAAATAAATAAAGGCGTCACAGAACTCAGTGGAACAACGTATAAATGAGTTGTCCCCATTATTAAGATGACTTTTCTTTATTACCTTCAGTCAATTCTTTACCAAGAAAAAAAATAGTTTCCATTATTTTGGAAAAGCCACCCATAAGTTGAATAAAACTGGTAGTAGCTACAACAGTTTACTTACGATGTTCTTAAGATGTCTATATTACCTCTTTTACTAAAAGGAGGTTGAAGATAATCGTACCGATGTAACCAGATTAAACTAACTATTTCCCGATGCAACACTGAAACCGTGTACATACAGCCAGACCGAATAAAGATTCTCTTTCTCTCATTCTTTCCCACCCGATACTGAGAGGCGGCGAGTGTATGAAACACCTGTACCGCAGCAAGAGTTTCCATGTTTCATCCTACAATTCCTGCAGCAGAAGCTTCACAATGATCTGTCGCCAAAAAGTGAGCTTCGTTAATGGAATTATTGTGAACCTTATTACCACCGTATAAGCCTTTCCAATTTCCTTTATATGTTTCAGTGTCCATGACAACTTACAAGAGTCACATCAGAGTCACTTTTCACCTACCATACCATTCGCCATTCACAAATCATGAGCACAGCAACTGTGTTTATAAAAAAAAAAATACATTTAGTTTCTCGTTTATTTATTCCTTTATCATATCAGTTTTAGCAAAAATTATTGTTTTTATGTTCTTATAATACAGGCTTCTCCTATTTTTATTTTCTGTTTTTAGGTCTGATGACTGTCCAAATGAGGATCGAAACGGCACTAGAATGAGCACGATGATGATCGTGCTGACTTTGTCTTAATTATCCGCCCCCGCTTCCCATCGGGAGGATTAGTAGATTAAAGTCTCTCTCTCTCTCTCTCTCTCTCTCTCTCTCTCTCTCTCTCTCTATAACAGGCCGTCTCTGAGATTAGGACAATTGCAAATCTCGAATGGTTTAGCTTTTCGCCATCTATGTTCACTCCTTTGTTTGCACAGTCTACCTTTCTGAAAATACTTTCTAGGCATGCTGTAAATAATTTTGGTGAAGCTGTATCTCCGTGAAGCACGCAGAAACAGCAAACATATTACAAGAAATGTTAAATGACCTGAACAGTGAAAGTCTCAAACTTGGGCTAAAGATGAACCGGAATAAAACTAATGTTTAATCCACAAACACCAAAGAACGTCATCAGAATAAGCGAAGAAAATCTTGAAGAAGTCGAGGAGTACAATTACTTGGGACAAATACTAAAATTAACGAAAGATCATGATAGCGAAATTAACCCGCCGAGTCCTACCGACGTACGATGCACGTCACTACTTTCTTCCGCGGACAGACCCACCGACATGTATCATACGTCAGTCAGTTGCAAGGCCGGTCCTTTGCACATTTTTCAATATTCGCAGGTGATTTTTGGAAGGCATGTGTGGGAGACCTTCCTCTACCTGCTGTCAGGCGGAGATACTGCCTGGCCCCACCTAACCCCCCCTCCCCCCCACAACCTGGCCAACAAAGATATGTTTCCCCACGGTCTCTCCAATGGCGAAATTCACGGTGAAAGTGATTCCTGAAGTGGAGGACAAAGAAACAAAGATGCTAGAGGGAGAAACACACAGAAGTGATGATGTGGTAATAAGGAAGGTGCCATATGCTGGGGTTTTGAGTGAGTGAATAATGCTTTTATCGCCTATAATATTGTGTGAAAACCAATATAGATTTCTACTACACATAAATTCGTACCAAATAAGGAAATAAATACGTAATTTAAAGTGGCTTGAATTAATTAACCCTTCCATAGTTCGTTTTCTTTAGCCAGGTACCCTGAGAAAGAAGGAAAATGTAAGGCTGACTGACACCAGTACCAACATTTATAAGCTCAGGAGGGCGATTTCTCTATGAATTTTCGATGTTTCTCACCAAAAGCGGAGGTTTGAGCACCAAAAAAAAAAAAGTTGAAAATCGGTTGGGTTATGAGGGTATGTTGGGTAAAAAAAATCGATCGGGACTGGACGGGTTAAAAGACGCATTACAATTGGATGGGAAGCTTTCGGTAAACATAGAGACATTATGAAAAGTAGCTTGCCGGAATGTATGAAACGAAAAGTATATAACAAATGTATAATTCCAGCTATGACGTATGGTTGTGAGACGTGGAAAGTGACAAAATCGATGGGAAATAAATTAATCCGTTCTCAACAATGGAAAGATCAATGTTGGGAATATCTTTAAGAGACAGGAAAGAATCAACTTGGGTGAGAGCAGACTAAAGTCAAATACATTATAGAAGTTATTAAAGAACAGGAATGGAAGTAGGCAGGCCATGGAGTAAGAATAAGGGAAAAACCGATGGAGCAAGAGGATGACTGTAAGCATAGCAGAAAAAGGCCAGACATGAGGTAGAAAGATGAGATACAGAAATTTGTAGGGAAACCTGGCAAAGACTGGCTCAGTCAAGGAATTCGTGGAGAAGGTTGAGGGAGGCTTTGTTCTGCAGTGGAGTTGTAATGGCTGCTGCTGCTGATGATGATGATATGTAACAGGCAGCAGAAACAACCACTGGAAGCCTACTGCTGAACCAAAACCCCACCCAACCTTCTCCACGAATTCCTTGATTGACCCAATCTCTGCCAGGTTTTGCCTGTAAACTTCTCTGCCTCATTACTCCACCTCGTCTCTGGCCTTTCTCTTGCTCATTGACCTACCCACCACTATTTCTGTTCTTTTACATATTCCATATCTTTAAATGTAGTCTGTTCACTTCCAAGTTGATCTCTTCATATCTTTCATAGATATTCCCAATGTAGTGCTTTCCATTCCTTTTTGAGAGTAGATTAGCTTGTTTTCTGTTTACTTTGACAGTCCAGAGCTTATAGCTGTAAACCATAGCCGGGATAACACATTCGTTATATAGTTTTCGATTCGTGCAAGCTGCTTCTCATGATGTCCCTATTGTTACCGAAAGCTTTCTGTGCAGTTGTAATGGTTCTCTTTACTTCTTTTTCATGGTCTTTGTTTTAGTACTTGCCCCAAGTAGTTATACCCCCTTAACTTCATCAAGAATTTCTTCGTTCATTTTGATGATGCTGTTTGGTGTATTTGGATAAAACATTACTTTTAGCTATACTTTAAGACGTTCTCAGTTTAGGTCATTTAACATTTCCTTAAGTGCCCCTGCTGTTTCCGATAACAGGACAATGTCATCCGTTCGTTCGTTTATAGTTTTCCTCCAACTATAGTGGAGGCCGAGCCTTACATTAGCCCGGTCAGTGGTCCAATGGATGCTGCTTGGTGAGGTTGTTGTATAGATCCATGTTTTGACTTTGACTTATTCTGATGTTTTTGACGGTGTTGTTGACTATTTCGTCCATGTTCTTCATAAGATAGTCGTTGAAGGCGTCAGCGTTAAAGGGAGGCTTTTCCTGAGCTGGTGTTGAGTCTGAGATGTTGCTCTGGAAGGAGTCTTCATTGGAGGATTTGCGCTTCCTCTGTGTTCTCCTCGGTGTTGGTGGAGAAGCACGAGCCGCTGGGGTGGTTTTTGCGGCTGGCTGGTCGGCAGCAGAGGGTGGAGAAGTGAGAGGAGGAGCGCTTTCGTTGGTGTTGTCGGTGTTGGTGGTTGGAGCTGGGTTGTCCTTGGTTTCAGGCTGTGCTACTGTTGTGGTGGTAGAGGAGGCAGTCGTCCTGTGTACAGGAGCGTCTAGCTGCAGCCTTTTCCGCGGTGTTGTGCGGGGTCGGGGAGGCTGCAGCGTTAGGGCGCGACGCTCCTGACGGGGGGCTGCCTGTGCACCACGGGCGAAGCTCTGAGGGATGGCGAGGCGCGGCAGCCCATTCTCCTAAAAAATCTGGGGGAGGAGAGTGAGCAGCGCAGCCTTGTCACCGCCACAGAATGCTTTCGCCGTCGCGATGCACATGGCGACGATAGTGTCGATCTCCCCTGTACATCGACGATCCTTGGGCCGGCGCCGCCGGGTCGTGGGGCGCCGCCGTGCATAGGCAGAGCCCTGCACAGCTGCACCCCCCGGTCCGGTGACGTCTTTAGCCTCAGGACCCTTCGATGTGTGGTGGAGACGAAATACTACCGTCTCGCCCTCGCCTAACGAGCGCTGAAGGCGTTGTGAAGCGGTGGCAACGATCCCGAGGCGGTGCACGAATACGTCGGCGCCGGTGTCCTGGCGCCGAATAAATCCGTACCCCGCCTTCACGTTGTACCACTTCACAATCCCTGTGATGGTATCCGCTCGTGGCACCTGCTCCCTGCCTGTAGAGGCCCCCCTCGACGGGTCGTAGGCCGAGACGATAGAAGTAGGCATAGGGAATGTTGCAGGAGCAGTGAGGAAGAGGTCTGGACTCCACGACTGCCAGCAGAGAATGCGCGCGCGAATGTCATCCGCAAATGTTAAATGGTTTAAGTACTCTCCATCCATGTTTACTTCTTTGTTCTCCCAATCTAGCTTTCTGAAAATTACTTCCAAGGTATTGTATGTTGTAAATATTTTATCGATCTTATTATTTTTTCTTTTCCGAATCTTTACGTAGCCGGGCTGTAACAGTTCCCTGTTTGTATATGTTTTCGAGTAGTTATACGATGTTCCCATTTACTCCATATTCCCGCACCCGCAGTGAATCTATAATTGTTATGTGCTCTACTGAATCGAAAGCCATTTCGTAATCGAGAAACCTAAGCACAGTGGTTTACTATATTCTGTAGTTTTCACAGTTAGTTGATCCACTATGTGTTGATGATCAGCAATTGAATAATCATTTCCTATAATTTGCGTGCTCACATGGTTGGTTTTCTTCCGAGGTGTTTTTCTGTTCGTAAAGACCGTAGCGAAGAGTTTGTAAATAATCGGTAGTAAGCTAAAAGGTCGAAAGTTACTAAGGTTTTTCAATCGTCTTTATTGTAAACCAAAATAATTGTTGCATTACCCCATGTTTGGGGAATTTTCTTCTTTCTTGTATGTATGATCGGCCAAAAAAGTGATGACCCGATTCCCAGTACCTTTCGCTCAGAAAGTGGTATCTGGCAACTGTCACGGCCATGTTATATTTTCTACATTGCACACCGGAAAGAGCAGTATTTGGGTAAACACCACCAAAAAGTAATATATTAGTGTTTTTACCGTGTATATCTCGCATTACGGAAGAGGAAACCACAATACATTAAAGTTGTGGCTTAGCAGTACGAAAGAATGTGAAACGCACTCCCTATCGCTCAACGGTTTCAGTATTAAAATGCGGAAAAACTTTCGTAATACTTATTTTCCATTCAAAATCAACAATACTGAAGGAAATGTCCCATAAAATAAAAACCCGCAGATAATCGTAATTTCGAAATCATTAGTGTCGTCAAATCAGAAAAAATAAACATATAGATATATTATTATCCACATTTAATTCTCTATGCGGGATAACATTCACGCGGGTAAACCCGTAAGTGCTGAAAGCCTGAAAGCAAGATTGATCGTCAACAAGAAACTACAGCCTATCGGTGCAAGCAGATTATTGCTCTTTATTTAGCAAATATTCCAGTAAGACAGATATACTGGCACCTTGACAGTTAACAGATAGATAAGCGATATAGAGGTAGAACATTGGAAATTTGCTACTGGAGTCCCTCGTAACACAAGACCAAGACAGACGGATTAATACATGTGCCCAAGAACAACCACTTACCACTATCAAGAAGCAAATTAATCTGCCGGCATTCAGTGACGTTAGTGAAACCAGTGCAATCATAAGTGGAAAACTGGTAATTTTTATTCACACGAAATTCCAACATGTTATAAAACATGTAGGGCAGTTGCATGGAAGAACTAAAGAGGGAGAGGTTGATAGTCAAAAGCATGAATGCGACAATGAAGATAAAACCAAAAACANAAAAAAAAAGAGCTAGAGAAATGTAATAATTTTATACCAGCTAGACTGCTTTTGAAATCTCGAAATTTGGCGGGAAAATAGCTTCATTGGTAACTGCTGGCATGAGTCGTGAAAACGTGCCAGATGTCACTATTTATTTATTTTTTGAATGATCTATTAAAAAAAAAAAAAAGAAGAAGCTAAACTTAACAAGTATTTTCGCAAGATTAATTTTTTTTTACACCATAAATAATGTTTGCAGGGCAGGCAAAGACTGTTTCTCTCTCCTAAATGAACGTTGCCAGACCCAGGGAGTTATGTCCGAAACTTAAAGAAATCGAGTCATCACGTCTTTGGGTGATTGCACATTGAATAAATAAGTGAGCTAATAGGTTTTGCACCTGTGCACTTGCATCGATCAGTAAATCTACTACTACTTCATCTTCACCTGTGGCCTTTCCTCTTTTCACATTTTTAAGAGGGAACTTTACTTCATCTGGTGTTATCTCTGGCATTTCACTTGTGTCAACTGAAAAGTTACTTATTGGTAATATTTTCTTTACTGCAAACAGGTCATACAAAATTCATCAACTCTCATCAGCATACTCTCTCTGCACTTAATGACGTAACCATTTTTGTCTTTCAGTTGCATAATTTGCTGGTTTCTTAGTCGCATTCTCCTTCGGACCAGTGGCAGACGCTTTCCTCTTTTGAACATTTATTTGATTTGATGAATGTGTTTTTCTTTTTCCTTCTCTGTCTCTTGTTAATAAACACTTTAAATTCTGCTCTTTCTGTTTCATCTTTCTTTGTTTTGACTTTCATCTCTTTTCTTCTTTTCATGAGCTCGAAGTCATTTTTGGAAACTTGTTGGCCTTTCTTGTATTTGCCTTCCATACTACCTCTGCAGATTCCTTTAACAGTTTTGTGTTTATCATTCAACTTATCAATATCACACTCCGCCTAACTTAGAGCCTGAAATCTGTTCTTTATTTCTAATTGAACTACAGGTTCCTTTTTGTTTTATTTTACTGGGCATACGGTATCTTTTCGCTCGTAATCAGCTTCTTTCTTTCATTTCTAAAACTGAACCTGGCTGTGCAAACCACCATTCTGTGGTCATATCCTATATTTTAATTCTGGTGATAATTGTGACATTATTGATCGTGTTGTTTTTATCTCCTAGAATGTATTCGATTTCATTCTTTGCTTCAAATTTGGAATCTCCAGGTCCAGTTTCTCTCTCTCTCTTTTTTTTTTTTTTTTTTGGGGGGGAGAGTGTTCATCATTCCCATGTTATATATTGCAGCAAAGTTTACCAGCATTTCACGTCTGTCATTCTTCTCTCTGACTCCGTATTTTTCCATACATGCTTCAACATTCTTTGACTTGCCAAGGTTTGCATTTAAGTCTTCTATTAGTACAGTATATGAGTATTTGGTCTTTTCTACTGCCGTTATCTGGGAAATGTCATCAGAGTATGTTTCCATTTCATCAGGTGTGCTTTGAGAAGTGGGTTCATACACTTGTATTACTTTCAGGGTGTGTCTTTTGTTTGGTCTACTGAGAAACCACGCTGCTCTGTTAGACACACTGCTAAGTGTAACAATGTTCTCTGCAATATTTCTTTTAACCCCTACGCCGCGGGGTTGTCAGAGGCGCGCCTGGCCATTCCCGCGGCGATATTCGCGCTCCAACTGACTTTCTTTTTTATAAATATTTTCCAAAAATCAGTTATTAGTCCTAGAATATTA
Source organism: Birgus latro (assembly GCA_018397915.1). Lineage (NCBI taxonomy): Eukaryota > Metazoa > Arthropoda > Malacostraca > Decapoda > Coenobitidae > Birgus > Birgus latro. The sequence continues at coordinate 2,910 of JAGKTI010021182.1, read as the reverse complement.
TAATTAAATATGCATATGACACATACCTTCAGCTTTCTCCTGGGATGTTTGTTGAGCCTTCGTCGACTACCGTAGGACTTGTGCAGACTTCTGAAGTTGGGTAACTAAGACTCCACTTAACACTTCCCGACATCCCCTAATCTGAATACCACTGCCTGATATTATCACTAGAAACATTACTAAACGATTTCCAAGTACTTTGGAATCCATAATAAAAAAAAAAACACTGTGAAAGCAATGTGAACTACGAGCAAATACGAGCCTCCCACACGCTTGCACGCGCTAGTTCGTCGCTCATATTCTGTCATTTGTTATTCATATACACACTCACACTTTAATTGTTTCTAGTACTTTATTACACTTATATATATCCACAGTATTTATCGATAAGTTTACTTCAGTAATTGTAGTTTATTTTCACTCCAGGCATTCACTTTCTCGTTCAGAAAAAACAACGTAGAGAGCAAAGCTTTTACTTTCATTATTCTATTTGTACCCATATTCTTATATTACAAATTATTCACACAACGTTACGGACTGTCACTTGCAGTAACTTATAAAACTATATTCCACTGTTCTCATATCTACCTCCATTGTTTTCACTTGCTATTTACACATTATTTACACACATTATTTACAATCCCCTTCACAATGTTTTAGAAGTTTTTCCGGCAGTGGTATTCAAAGAAGCAGGGTACGCAGAGGGGAACCTGGCGCTCAGCACACTGCCAAGAGGTGCGTTTGACCGCAGGTGGGCGTCTGGTGGTATGCACACACCTGACACCAGCGGATCGCAACCTTCCTCTTATCTGTGGCAGGCATTTGCACAAGTCTGTGCCGCTCCAGGTATGCCCTCTGCTCCAGTCTGTCAGGAAGTTTCACAGAATGGCGCCTTGGAGTTGCTGATGTTACCCTACCATATCTCTCGCAGCTCCTGGACACAATTCCTTGTGAACAACTTCAGGGAGAAGGACTTGGGTGGCTTTACCTTCATCTTGTACAGGATGAAGGCGTTCAGCATCGTCATGTCTAGGAGATGCAGAAACACTTTCCTGTACCACCTAGTGTTCTTCCTGAGGCAGTCAATCCCTCCAATCATCATGTCAGACTTGTCCACCGGCCGCATGTTGATACTGTAGTCAGTGACAGCATCAGGTTTTTTCACAGGTTCGCCTGTCCTACGGTCGACCTTCCCACTGTCTTTCATTTCCCCCTTATGTACGGTGGTGAGCATGTGCACGATCCTCTTGTCATGCCACCGTATTGCCAGCATCTTCCCAGACTTGCGTAGGTGCACGTCTCCTCGCTGTGAACTTCCTGCCTCAGGGAATTTGGGGAAGTTGGCACGATTGCACCTCACAATGCCGCAGGAGCCGATGAGCCGATGCCGTGCTTCGAAAGGTATTTTGCAAGTTTCGGTGCTGTATAGTAGTTGTCTGTATACAGCACATGATTCCCACTAAAATACTTTTCAAGCAGCACTTTCACTACAAAGCCTGAGAAGCCAAGGGGGTGTGTTTTATCGAGATCGACAGTGCTGGCTGAATAGATGGCGAAGTCAAGGATCTTATCGCACAGTACAAAGAATTTGATTCCAAAGCGATGACGTTTGCTTGGAATGTACTGAACGAACTTCACACGTCCTCTGAACAGAAGCAAGGATTCATCTATGACAACCTATTGAAATGGGTGGAAGAATGACATAAATTTATCCTTCATTCTGGTCAGAATTTCCCAGATCTTCCAGAGTGGGTCAGTACATCATCGTCGACGAAGTGCAGGTTCCCCATGATGTTCCTCAAGCGATCTCTGGCCATGTACTTTTTGAAGATGGGTGATGGTAGTAGGGGATCCATGGACCAGTAGTCCTCCAACTCATGCTTCTTTGAATGAGGCATGAGAAGCATGAGGGTGAAAAACACAAAAAATTCGTGGACCCCAAGCACGCTGCAATCTTTCATTTTTTCTGCACCAGCAACACTTGCAGCACGTTGTGACTCGTACCTGTTGGTCTCATCACAAATTTGCTGCATGACTTCGTCATCCAATAAGGCTAACAGGTAGTCAACACACTGAGCATCATCGCCTAGAGTGAAGGCAGGCTGTATCCCTGAGGAACTCTCGTCGAAGTGTAGTTCGTCAGGGACAAAATCAGACCAATCCGTCCACACGAAGGCGTCCAGGGTTCCCTCTCGTGGCGTAGAATGCTGGGTCCGGGTGCGAGAGGGTAATGGTTGGTGTGAGGCGGACTGGCCTGTTTCAAGGTCAGCTCGAGTAGCCCTAGGTTGCCGAGTAGCGCTAGCAGCCCTAACTCTAAATGCTACTCTTCTTCTGTGAGTTTGGGATTTACCTCGTGTCCTACGGCCTGCCCTCATTGTAGGTGATGGTGTCGACTCCGAACGACGACTCAGGAGAAATTTCAGCCGAAGATGTCGACGATATGAGGGAGGTTGGGCTGGGAGAACGGGGTGATTCACCTCTTGACTCATGGCGGGCTGGGGCACGCGGGGCCATTGTGCTAACCCGCCTCCTTTTCACTCCCTTCCCATATTCCTTCCCTTCCTGCAGTAACGGCTCCTTTCCCTTGGAGCTGGGAGGAACTTGGAAGGGTGGAGCACTGGTACTAGGAGTTGACACGATTTCCTCCAGCTCATCATCCGACTCCTCACTCGACATTTCAAAATCACTGTCCATCATGATCATGGACAATTCAGCTGATTCGCGTTCCACTGCAGAATCACTTAGTCCTTTACCCCTTTTCACGCGAGGTTTTGTAGGGGTAAAGGTCACAGGGCCCATTTCAGTGGCCGCAGAACTGGCGGAAATGGATGGGCGCGACTGCGACATTCTCACTGTTCAGAGGAGAGAAAGTAACTGAGTGCGTCTTCACTTGTAGCGTATTGGGCAGGG
>JAGKTI010021181.1:0-15883 GCA_018397915.1 Birgus latro | reverse complement strand
TAAGGTGCTTATTTTTATATCAGCCATTACTAGTACGGCATCCCAAGTTCAATATCGGCAGGGGGAATTAGGGTAGGGCACTCTATTATTACCTCCGCCAAGAAAGTTGAAGGAGGTTCTGCATTCACCTATGTTTGTCTTTTTGTACACTCGATATCTACAAAATTTCTCAATGAAGATCAATGAAATTCTGTGAAAGGTTGGGTCAGGGACCAAGAAAGAATCTATTAAATTTTTGCACGGATCTGGATCCGGATACGGAGATTATCTGCAAAAGTTCTTACTGAATTTCAATGAAATTTTTGTGGAAGGGTGGGCCGTGGGCTAGGAAAAAATTTATTAAATTTTGAGGCGAATCCGGATTCGGATCTGGATCCCATGTATCCCGCACAATATCTCCAAAAGTTCTCAATGAATTTCAACAAATTTTGTGGAAGAGTGGGCCATAGGTCAAGGAACAATAGCTGTTTAAATTTGGGAGCGGATCCAGATCCTATGTATTCCACACAATATCTACTAGGACCCGGATCCGGATCCTTTTTAATGGCATTGGTATTGGCGGAGGTGTAATCTGTGTGGTTGCTTTCTAGTCTTTTTTTTTTTTTTTCGGAGGGAACAATATTGCGGGCTTCTTGCCTTTGGTAGGGACAAGCAAAGCATGATAAGGTAAGGAAAGGCAAGGTATGGTAGGGAAAATCAGGGTACATTAGGGAGATGCAAGGTTGGGTAGGAAAAGCCAAAGCATGGCAGGGAAGAAAGGGCAGGGAAAGGCAGAGTAGAGTAGGGAGATGCAGGGTATGTTACAGTAGGGATAGATGGGGGTGAATAGGGATATGCAGGGTTTGGTATGGAGATGGAAGGAGGGAAAGGAAAGCTTGCCAAGGTAGGGTTGGGAACGGCAAGGTAGGATAGGGAAAGGCTGAATAGAGTAGGGAGATGCAAGGTAAGGTGGAGAGATGCAGGATTTGTAGGAAAAGCCAAAGCATTGCAGGGAAAGGCAGGGTTGAGTAGGGAATGGTACGGTAGAAGAAAAGACATGCAGAGTACAGAGAGGCAGAGTCATGTGCTCCAGATATAGCGATTTTCCCCTCACTTCCACCTTCTCTCCTTTGCAGTTCTCTCAAATATACTCGGCGATATTATGTGGTGTCATTCAGGCGGCAGTGCTAGCTTCCCGCCTGGTCGGGCGATGGTGGAAGGAAGAGGGGGGGTTGAGAGAAACAGGACACTTCCTGCATTGTGAAAACTAGAACAAACTTACTGATGCAATATCTCCTGCAGCCCAGAGGGGATGCACATAGCCTTCTCAGGAAGCATTATCATGAGTTAGGAGGGAATAACAGTGTGGACAGTATGAAAATTTCCGTCGTCTTCTTGAAAGTCTGTTACAGTCCTACACACAGGCCCTCTGGAAGGTCTGTGTGTCTAATGGTTGGTACGAAGCTGACTCTTCCTATTTGTGTTAATATACAGGCATGTTTCACTTACATTTGTTACTCACCACACTTTACGAATTGTATAACGCCATTTAAATGACTTATTGCTGATTTTCTTATGCTAGAAATATTGTTGAAATATCGTTTGAGCATAATTTTGTATTATTTTGTTTTCACATATTTCTACATAACTTTTCCAAGTATTTTTCGCACAGGACTAATTGTATATAAATTTACATTTTATGTCACTGATGACCTACTTGTACTTATTTTCACTGAGTTCTGTCTCATTTTTCTTGCAGCATTAACTTCGTGTACACTTCCATTCTGTATCACTGTCTTATCACTAGTTTTGTTACCCCGAGGACAATAATATTTACTAAGTTGACACTACTTATTTCGACTCTCATACATTGGACTGTAACTCTCATTTGCAGTATTATTCTAGGGGTTTGCGTATCTCGGTACAGGTTACTAGTGAACTTGACTTTCACCTATGGTTTGGGTTGGTAGGTGTTGGCAACCATCATTCACTCACTTTGTGAAGTGGTGCCTACTTCTTCCTGCCCCTTTCTCTTTCTACCTCTGTGTCAGCCCTCCTATTTTCCTTCATCTCCTTTTCTTTCCTGTCACTTTTCATAACTCTCTTTTCCATATTAGTTGGCACTACACTGATGAGAAACCTAACTGTTCCCTGGAACCCAATAAATCATTTGCAATGCTGGGTGGTAATCATGTAACCAAATGACGGGATGAAGTGGAGTCAACTATTGTGCACCTGTTAAGTGAATGAAGAGACACAGCTGTGGAATTTATCCGGGACCCACACCTCGAAGCATTGCCCGCACCTTGCTGCAGCAAAGTGCTGCCAGCCGCAAGGGAACATAAGTTGACTGTATGGGATGACCCAGCAAGGACAGTTGCTTACCTGCAGTTGTTGGTTCTGATGCAGCCAGGCAAACGGGTTGATCAACATCGACAACTTACTCTGTGGTTCCTTAGACACTACAGAGCCCATATCATTATTAATTCTATGCTTATCAACTCACTGCAATAACACATGTACACAATTACACATTTCAGGAATGTTTTTGAAAGTGGTTGATGTGGAAACACTACCGCAAGCACATTCCAGTGTCACATAATGCACACGTTATATGTACCTTTTTGCACACCTATTCCTGTCTTGTGTCATTCTGAAAGACATTGCCACCTTCACATAAGACCAGTGAGGTAGGTCAACCCCATACTTCTCCAGCTGCTGGTAAACAAAACTGTGCGAGAAATACAATAGCTTGACGGGTCTGTCAGCGCTATGAAGGCACAGGTTGTACGCACTTGACTCTGTAACATTGATCAGGTGCAGGAAGAGTACCAGTGCAGTCTTTCTGACGCTGACGCCTTCACTGCTACAAGTCTGCATGTTGCATATGAAGAACAAAATCATATGTTGTTGTAACTGATACTTACATCAGGTTTCATGATGCCCTTGCCTGTGACTCGGTCGACCTTGTTGCTAGGTGCCTTGTGACAGAGTGATCAATGGTCAAGATAAAATCAGTATGCTTGTCCGCCAACTGCAGTGATAGCAATTCCTTCATCATCAACTGCTGAACCTGTCCTTTACACTGATGGGAAAAACGGGTCATATGATTCCTGTTTTTGCACACTGTACATCAGGATGCTTCACCATGATTGTGCAAAGACAGGGACACCATTCAGTAAATTTTGAGCAGAAATGTCCATGCCAGAGGTTGTGTACATAATCATGTCCAGCATGAAGCCTGTGGCAAGGTTATACCTAACCAACTATGTATCCTGAGCTCATGTCATCTTGTTGGGATGAAAATGAGCTGCTATTTGAAAAGTATGAGGCTCTTGTCAATGATGCCATTCCAGAATGGGATGAACTATTTTTAGTACAAGTCCTACAGTATCTGAAAATGCTTCTGCCTCTTAAACAGATGGTCATTCCCATTCGGACAACAATTGTCAGGGAAGTGTATGAGTTGCAAGTACAGTAGGAACAATTACGGGCTACATACTGATCAGATACTGGTATTAAAATCAGGACCCCCTTCGGCCAGTATGTGTTAAGCACAAGTTTTTTTGCACTGAGGCATATAAGCATCACCAATGCAGGGAAAACTATAAACTCCAGATGCACAGGATCATGTCACCAGTACAAGTGTAACTGAGGGTGGAAGACATACAGTGATGATGAAGGCAGTGTACTTGCCAGTGTCCCAGCATATCAAGGTCTTCTTGTCTGTCTTACAAATGATTCAAAGTAATTAACCTCCTGGGCCTCCAAAGGAACCTGTCACTAAGCCATTAAACTACTGTTGGACTTCTAAATATGACTGGATATCCAGGAAGAATTTTTCTCTCTCATACCACGTGACCTGGGCTGGCTGGGGTTGTGGCATGGGAGTTGTAATGATAGACGTGCTGTGCTAACTTGACCATCCACTTGTGCACCTACATGGGAGCAATGAAAGCTGAGGTAGTGGAAATTAAGCCCTCGATGGCTCAGCCTGTAGACTTGAGGACATATGAGCTGGTGGTGAAGATGCAACTGGTTTTGGTGAAACCAGAGATGGTGCAAATGATGTAGAATGCTTAGTTGCAGGGTGCAATGCAGCTTGGGATGAAGTGGAATGGATTCACTCTTCCTCACCTTCCCCCACCTCCTTCCTGATTAAATCCCCACATCTTAATCTTCTATTGCTCTTGAAATTGCATTCGTTTTTGCCACTCTACTGCCTTTAACCTCACCTTTGCTCCATAAATCATGAAGATCCAACTCATTATGAGCTTTGCTACTTTCTTCAAATGCGATTTACTGCAACCTTAAGGAAGTGAAGGTGGCACGTTTGACTGACTGTGAGGCGTAAGGTGGAGTTCTGAGTTGAGTCATGTGGTTCCATATCTCCATTTTTGCACTTTTCCAATTACCTTATTAAAATCGCTATCATTCCTCTTCCCGCCTAGTAACTAATGCCTCTTGGGTGAGTTGACATGTCTCATGCCTGGCTGAGCACAAGGCAAGGAGTGGGAGCATCAGAAAAATCCGAATGTCCTGCTTGGTCATGGGAGCAACTGTGTAACAGATGGGTTAGTGTCTTGCTGGCAGGCTGGGGTGTCCCCACAGGGCCCACTCACCATGCATATACTCATATACATACATTTCGCACCAAAATTGGGGTGTTCAAAATATGAAGACCCGGTATCCTTCCAAAAGTCCCACAAGCCATTGCGGCTGCCATCACAGTCCTATTAGAGAGACAACTGCAGCCAAGTTCAGCGTAACATTTTCTAGGATGGGGTTCAGGCAATATAGAATGGGGGGATGTTGAGAAGCAAAAGTATGCATACATATTCACTTACACTGATACAGTGCCTGAGTAACATGTCAACCACTTACCTGCATCGTGCCAGGATAGCCACAATATGTGACACAAATGAGCAGGGCAGAACTTTGAATGCATGGATGCATGCATGCAAAGATATAGTATATACACGGACATACACATTACAAGAGTAGTAGTCTATCACCTGCCTAGATTGTGCTGGGAAATTCGTGAATATAGAGAGACAGCGCAAGTTACCCGAGAATTAACTGCAGTGGGATGGATCAAAGCTAGAAGGATGTATTTTTAGTGCCTAGCCGGTAATTAACCCTCAGACTGAGACTAACATTCTGAAAGGACTAGTCTGTGACAGTTCTGTGAGATGAATGCAGGAAATTTTGTATTTGTTGTGGTCAGTTATTCCTGTCTAACTCACGATTATGTTTGGTGAGTGGATGGCATTGGTCCCTTCTAGTCTGTATGATGGTGTTGCATCAGTCAGTCACCCACTGGCTGCCACTGAGTTATGATGTTGACCTTTTTATCCCAATTACCTCCCTGACCCCCATGCCCAATCACACTCACAGTCATTCAATTGGCACCACCTATCACCCAGTGACACCACTGACAGTGAATCCAAAAGGGAGTGGAAGTGAGGAGACTATGTGTATCGAGTGCTAGGTCGGCCTTGTATTGAAAGTGCTTCTGTGCCTATCACTTCTCTGAATGATTCTAAGTGTTAGGAAAGATTTCAAATACGTGTAAATATCCTGGTTTAGTAGGTAAGAAAATTTGGAATTAATGTAATAGTGAATAAAGAGACAATCGCAAGTGTGTTGCATGCAAGTGAAAGTGAGAGTACTGCTATGAGAGTGTTTCTAAGACTTATTGTTGTTTTGAAGCATCAAATACTCGGTCATTGCAACTTTTTACCCTTCCACATCTTCTGCAGGATTATTCTTTAAATTTTAACAATATCCAACTCAGTCGTTCATCATCTTTGAAATGAAGTGACATTCTCTTGAAATTTATCATGGAAAGATCGTGTTACCTCTATAGTTAAAAATGTCTTCCTGAGATTAAGTGTGCTAAGTCGACTCTGTGCCTTCTTTACCCCCCACAGTTGTTGGCTTTATAAAAGGTTTTTATTCACCTTAGTGTAGAGTACAGCTCTCAGGTGTGGAGAGACTCTCCACATTCAGCTACTCTCAACAAGGTGGATTCAGTGGCATTTCATCTCATTAACTCTCCTCCTCTTCCTGGCTCCCTTCAGCCTCTGTCTCTTTGCCACACTTTAGCATCATTATCTCGTGTCTATTGCTACTTCAATGGTCACTGTTCAACTGACCTCTTTGCTTGCATTTCTCCAAAACTTCGGCGGGCATGTAGCACCCTTCTGGTGGGAAACGCTCACCGCTTGTTTGCCTAGCTCTCTAATGCAAGAGATAACTGTTACTCATAGTCCTTCATGTATGGAACAAGTCAACTCTGTAACTGTCTTCCTCTGTCTCCATTTCCTACTGCTTATGACGTCCTTGCTTTTAACCCTTTAACCGCGGGGTTGTGGGAGCCGAACCGTGCCCACCCCGCGGCGCAAATCCGGGCTCCGACTGACTTTTTACAAATATTTACCAAATTCAATTATTAGTCCTATAATATTAAAATAACATATGCGTATGGCACATACCTTCAGCTTTCTCCTGGGATGTTTTTTTTAGCACTCGTCGACTACCGTAGGACTTGTGGAGACTTCTGAAGTTGTGTAACTAAGTCTTCACTTTACACTTCCCGAGGTCCCGTAATATTAACACCACTGCCTGATATTATCACTAGAAACACTATTCAATGATTTCCAAGTAGTTTGGAATCCATACTAAAAAAAAAAAAACTGAAATCAATGTAAAATACGAGCGCGTACAAGCCTCCCACTCGCGCTAATTCGCAGCTGGTATTCTGTCATTTCTTACTCATGTACACACTCACACTTTATTGTTTCTAGTGCTTTATTACAATTACATTTATCTACAATCCTTTACCGCTTCCCACACGATGTTTAGTAGGGGTAGAGGTCACAGGGCTTTTCATAATGGGCGCAAAAGCAGCGGAAATGGAGGGGCGCGACTGCGACGTGATTTCACCGTGAAGGACGACAGTGAACTGAATGTACTGTACGAATCTCGGTAGCCAAGAGCTGAAAATGTCAGCTGCTAATGTTTATGCTAAGAAATAAGTCGTAGGAAAGCTAGACAATATATAATAAATTAGGTAGTTCCAGGTGAATATAAATATCACTCAGGCTTCTCCCTTCCTTTCTTATATACATTTATATTACGAGAGTAGCTCAAACGGCATATTTCAAGGAGAAAAAAGCAGGGGAAATTAGCGAATGAGTGCAGGTTGGATGTTGCCAAGTGATAATAAGCCAATTCCAAGTGTATGGCACTGTCAATTACCTTTTTTTTTTTTTTGTATATATATTATTTGGTATAAGAATAGGTCATAGGGCTCATTTCAAGTGGATGAAATAAGTGGAAAAATCCGGGGAAGATTTGCATAGTGCAGAGCAGCTGAGCAGGCGACACGAGAAGGTAATGGTGGGGATGCAGGGAGGGGAGTCCAGAATGGGGGAAAATAGTAAATTGTCAACAATGGATGGGAGAGTACTGATGACATTAGCAGCTCTGACTATTGTTGGACATTGGCAGTGCTGATAGATGATACAAGTCACCACCTGAAAGCCCGGGCGAATTCAGAACAACACAGAATCACAAATGTGACACCCCGCGGTATGATGCATTGCACCCGAGCATCACGGAAGTGACGACCCGCGGTTAAGGGGTTGAATGAAATGTGATTTTGCATCCTGAAATGATGTGATCTTGAAGCGGGCTTCCTTTTGTTTTGTTTTTATTCTTTCTTGGAGGGAACAGTCATGCGGGCTTTTGCTTTTCCTTCCTTCTTCCCTGGATGAAAAAAAAATGCTTTGAGGAATAACGTACATCTGTATTAATACCCTGTTTTATAATGTTATAAAATGAATAATTAGTGTAATAGTAAATAAGGAGACAGTGGTGATTGACATTGGAATGTAGTACACACTTGCAAAAGTGAAACTGATGCTCGATGCATAGTTGTTTTGAATTGTTATCATTTCAAGAGACCAGTGATACATACTTACAGAGACTGAAGCTTATTTGTAAGTGCAAAGCTAGTAGTAAGTGATGGGAAAATAAGTAAATAAATTACTATTTTTTGTGAAGACAAATGCTACCTTTTTTTCCCCGCCACGTGGCAACTCTGCTTAAGTACAGTAAATGTCTTTTAATCCAGAATGCAGTAGCCCATGGACCTTCCGGATTATCAGATTATCTGGATTATCAGACAGGTACCTGAAAATGTTCAAAACAGGCCCCACAAAAATAATAATAATTTATAATAATTAAAATGCAGCTGGGTGAATATCCAGGACCTCTTGAATGTTGGCGTGGGTGCGGAATTGGATAGTTCGGCGCACTGCTTTGGGCTGTTTTTCGATATTTTTCGATTTCTTCGCGATTGTTCTCGATTTTTTACCCATGAAAGCTAAAAATGACCCTGGGCTGAAAATTCCGGGCCGTTGGGTTTTCCGAATCATCGGATGCCAGATTATCGGAAGTTCACTGTAGTAACGAGTATAGAAATTGGTTAGTGTTTCTGTAATGTGTCACACACCAGTAAAAGTGAAAGTGACTCTCACTACAAAGTAATTTTGGGCTATCATATCTTTATAAGAACATAGATATGAATTTACTGAGATAAAATTACCTCAAGTCCACAAGTAGACATAACTAGTAGAAGAATAAACAAGTGATTACATGTTTTTCTCACGTGGCAACTCTGTATCATTTTGTTACTTTATTACCTTGTAAGTGGTTTTGTAGTAATTATTTAATAAGTAATATATTTAGTGAGAAAATTAAAAATTCTATGGAAACACTGGGATATTAACCTCAGGTACTAGTTAACTCCATGGCATGTTTTGTACTAAGTGTAGTGCTTATGATTTTCTTCATGTGGGTTGCCTTCACACAACAACACAGTGCAGCAAGCATCCTTATAATTGGAAATTAGTTAATAACTTGCTTTTAGTGTTATAAGGCGTGGATGTCACCACCCCAACTTCGTCATGGTACACATTTTATTTTTCTCCAGGTAAAATTGGTCATCCAGTTTTATTGGCTACGTCTGACCGGGTGCCTTGAGAAAAGACCCGGCAATGTCGCACCTTGTCATCCCCCAGAAAAATATTATGGTAGGTTAGCGTTTGGTTAGGCCTAAGTTGTTCAGTTAAAGGCTGGCTTAAAGTGAAAACATGGCATTTCTGATGATTTTGTTTTTTTATTTGATTAGCTGAATTGTTTCATCTGTTCCCAAGAAAAGGTGCAATGTTGCCGAATCATTTCTTGTGGAACTTGCACAAATGTTACCAATATGGCTGGATGACAAAGTGAACTCAAAGAAAAAAAAAAACATCCATCATGCACATGGCATGGTGGCCACTTGCAGGACTGCCTGGCACCTGCCAGGGTGACCCATGTTCTTTAACCACACAAAATATCTTCTCTTCAATTCTCTCTCTCTCTCTAAAAACCTGGACCATCTATGAATCTACAGTTTATTTCAAAAGTTTGTAGAAAGAATGCAGTTTGTGTGACTAAAACTAAAAAATGTTTAGTTAAGTGTAAGTGGGTCAAAACTACGTGTGAAAGCATCCTATTTTTCTCTTACAGTAAACTTTCAATTATCTTTCATTGCAAAAACCAGCCCAGTGCAATATCCGGCGATTTTTGCTTAGCTTTATTAAGAAATATTCGATGCTGAAATGGGAAGCAATCAGTGATGCTGTGCAACATTCAGTGGCAAAGCGTGTATCTTGCTAAGACGCTGGACGCAACCAGTGCCCAGGAAAACCCTGCAACTCACCAGTCAATCAGAATGCATTTCGTGAGCAACCCACTTGATGCACCAAATCTACTGTCGCTGTCTCATTCTCTCCTGTGGATCTTGTATTGTGAAGACATATCTTGTGACCATGCGGTGGCAAAGCCCTTGTGCTATGACTTACTCTGTGGCCTCCCATACCTCTGTCATAGTGCTGTTGCAAAGCTTGTAGCCTCCCAGTGCTTTATGTCATATTGCTCGACTGTGATTTAAAAAATACTGTACTGTACACGTGGTGCCTACCTTCAGTGCTGTGACTTTGCTTTTGGTCCCACATGCCTCGCTTGTGGCCCATAAGTGCTCCGTGCTCTAGTATCTGACTATTCTACCCTAGTTCTTCATAATGTCTGAGTGTGTGACTTGTGTGGCGGTGCCCTGGCTGTTGCAGGTCCTGTTGGCCTTGTGTATGGTCCTGGTTGTTGTCTTTATGGCTCCTCCACCATCTGCTAAGAGCTATCATATCGTTTTTTCCATGGAGAAGAAGATGGCGATAATCGAGAAGATGGAGGAAGACTGGACCATCCCAAGACTGATACGGCACTACAATATGCCCCAGACCACACTGCAAGACCTGCAGAAGAACCAGGACTTCATCAATATGTTCTTTCAGGGTGAACATGGCACGACTGCATGATGGAATGAGTGCAAGATGATGGCCAAGCCATGCTTTGGTGCACTCGACCTGGCCTGGCTGACGTTGTTCCAAAAACAATGTGCCAGCAGCATGTTTGCACATCTTGTCGAGCTGAAGGCTGCAGCCACCACGTTCACTGAGCAGCTAGGGATCACGGATTTCAGAGTCATTGAAGGTTGGTCAACTCGATCAAACTTTGACATGGGCTGTCTAACAAGATTATTTGTGGGAATGCTTTGGATGCAGACACCGAAGGAACAGATGAGTTTCACATCAAACTTAAAAATCTGACTGAGAGTGAAGGTCTATGTCTCAATCAGGTTTATAACGTTGATGAAACTGGTCTTCTTCAGGTCTTTCTTGACTAATGCCTTGGCTGATGAGAAGAAGTCGTTACATGCTCATAAGGTGAGCAAACAGCATGTGTCTGTTTTGTGTTCTTCCAATGCAATAGGTTCCCATCATCTGAAACCTGTTGTAGTAGGGCATGCAAACAGCCATGCTGTCACCAGGGGATGATGGATTGTCTCTCGGTGATTAATTTCCATACCCTAAAGGTATGGTTTACAGCCACGATCTTCAAAGAGTTGTTCTACTATCATGCTGAGAAGGAGATTATCCATTATCAAATGAAGTCTTGGCCTTGCCCACAACCAAGTGAAGACTCTTTTGCTCCTTGATAATGCTCCTGCTCATCCTTCTGAGAAAGAGTTGTTTGGAGATGGACATCGTGGAAGGTCATGTTCTTGCTCCCTAGTTTGACCTCAGTCTTGCAACTGATGGACCAGGTTATTATTGTGGGAAAGAGGTGGCTGTACCAGAAGAGGTTTATGGAAGACATGATGGCTGTGCTCAAGGATGAGGAGGAAGCAGTCCTAAGTGATGACAGTAGGAGGGAGAGGACCTTGGCCAGCCCCAAGTGGTATTCACTCAAGTCTGCTATCTATAACAGGATGCAGACATGAAGGGAGCTCTATGCACTCACACTTGAGCACAGTTGGAACAAGCTTCTCAAGGGTGAAAAACCATTGCAAACATTGCTGGATTTGAAGCTCAAGACTTCGTCTGGCGGATTGAAGCAACAGGAGAACAGGGAATTGAAGACACCATCCACAATTGGCTGGAACTTCAGGAAGTGGACGAGGGAGATCCTGGGAACTGGATTGTGTCCGACCAGGAACTTGTGGAGTCCGTGACAGCATGAGGGCACCGATGACGAATGGGAGGAGGAAAAGGAGGAGGATAAAGACGAAGTGGCTGATATCCAGAGGCTCCAGCGGGTCTGTGATGTACTGGAGCATCCTACTCAGCAGCCCATCTTTCCCAATGACATGGCCACCTACCTGTGTGCGGGCTGTGAGAATGTTTTAAAGCTGCACTCGAGAAGCGTCATCAAAAAGTCCTTCATTACATCTTTTTTCCATCTGGTGATGCCTGTCACTCCATCGCCACAGCCCTCGACCTCCTCACATCGTCCTCTGTTGCCCCAGGTTTCGACCTCCTTGTATTGGCCTCTGTCATCCCAGCCCTCTACTTTCTCACGATGGCCTCGTTCATCCCAGCCAGCCACCACCACATCTTCATGGAGGCATCACCTTCAGTCCCTTCAAGAGTTCTGTCACCACTAGAGGTCATGCCTCAGACAAAGGCCTCATTAGAGCTGCACCCCACACCCTCTGTCACTCCATCTCTGCTGCCTACTCCAGCATAGAATTCTGAGGTGGTGGAGCTGGAGTAATCTTTGTATGATCGATTTGCCACTACACTACATGGGACTAAGTGCACTGTACTGTACCACTTGGTGTACAACTCCACCCTCAATCGATGCCAACACTAGATGAATACATAGAACTCACTGTATTACTGTTACAATACCATATCAACAATGTATTGCATTTCATGCCTAATTTTCATCATTTACTCATGGGACAGCTTTTAGAATAGAGGGGCAAGACAGATAATAGCAATTTTCCGGCTGGACGCCAAATGTTGAGCCAATAGAGAGACACTATGCAACATCCGGGGTTCTGCAGTATTCGGCGTAGAGGTTGGCTAAATTGTGCTGGATAACTAAGAGTTTACTTTACCTCCAAACACCATCCACATGGGTAGAACAACACACCATTGCAGCCAAAGGATTAATCACCACTTTCCAGTCAGAATACTGCCATGAAGGGTGTGGTTCATACATATCCCAGTGTAGGGGGTCAGAAATGCTGTAGCTGCTGCTGTTGTAGATAGCCACAGTTCTTCTCCTAGAGCTGTCAGTAGTAATGTTCCTCAGGGCCCTATCCTGTCACCAGCTCTCTTCTTTTCATTAATGACCTTCTAAGCTGTACATCTAACTTATCAACTCTTACACTGACGACTCCACTCTCCACCTTTCCCCCGTTTGCAGAGGCGATCTCAGCAGTTGCTTCAACGAACATGAAATGAGGTTATGGCAAATAAAATATCTGGCTTGGGTCAAAACTCTGATTGGGGTACAATTAATCTTATGTCTTTCATCTCATCAAAATCTTCCACTTGAATATTCTCTTATTTTTAACAATATCCATTTCAATCCGCCATTATCTTTCAACATACTTCGGGTTTCATTACCTCTCGAAATATCTTGGAAAGAACATATTACGTTTCTTGTAAAATCTGCTTCCAAGAGATAAGGTGTGGTAAGCCGACTCTGTGCCTTCTGTACATCCGCACTGTTGTTGACATAATACAGCGGTCTTATTCTCAGCTGTGTAGAGCACAGCTCTCATGTATGGGGACTGGGGAGGCTTCCCACATACAGCCTTTCTCAAGGAGATGCAGTCAAAGACTTTCTGTCTCATTAACTCTCCTCCTGTTAACCCCCTGATTGCAGTTAAGGTGGCGAGAACGATACCCGTGTTGCGGCAATCCAAGCAAGTTATCCATTATCAATGCAATAAATTTTTTGTTAACAAACAAGATAAAAATAAAACATGCATAAGAAAGCCAAACCTTTCTTCTTACCAATGAGCACATCAGAGAATGTTTAGATGCTCCTACGATGCCGTAGAGAGAGATGGAAACACAATTTTCGGTGTGTTTTTGTGTCGCTGTTGCTGTCCGTCACGCACCACCACCCACACTGCCGCACACCGCACTTCACAAAAGTTATCCATTTTCAGTGCAATAATTTTCATAATAATACACAAGATAGAAAAATAAAAATAAAACAAGCTCAAGAAAGCGAAACCATTTTTGTTGCCTATGAGCATATCAATGAATGTTTAGATGCCCCTACAATGCCATAAAGAGAGGTGGCACAACGCCATTTTCAGTGAGTGTGTGTGTGTGCGTTGCTATAGCAGTCTGTCACGCACCACCACCCACACAGCTGCTCACCGTACTTCATTTCCCAACCACGCACCACTATACACATAACTTTCTTTGCATTATGTTGAGTTGTTTACTTAACACTTCAAAACCATTATTTTACAAACATTATAAAATAAAATAGTGTGATACTGAACATTGAAAAACTGCTCAACCCAAACAAAAGATATTTACATAGTATACAGCAGACACTTTCACTTTCCTTGTATTTTAGTCACTTACACTTACTATCTGTCACTTATTTACATTGATGTGTTACCGAACCGTGAAAAACCAGTCAGCAATAGTAAATGACGCTAAACCCAACATAGCCTACACCAGACACTTTCATTTTCCTTATATTTTGGTCACTTACATTTACACTTATTCTCTGTCATTTATTTTCATTTGTTCAATCACTTTTCCAGAGGGGCTAAAAGTTGACGAGTGGGAAAGTCACGGTGGTATAACGTAGGTGGGTTGGCGCCGTTTGGAGTGTGGTGTGCTGGCTTGTTTTTTCAGAGGTTTTACAGTATATTCAACACTAGAATCACTAGAATCGCTGTCGCTAGTAGATGCATATACTTCCTTTTCTGTGGAAAATAACCTCTAGCACCTCCTTTCTTTGTAACAACAAGCAAAGCTGAGGGCTGGGGCAAACACTACAAACCACCTGTAAATGCCATGACTTCCTGAAGGAAACTGGGCTCAGGCGGTTATGTAATGTGTGATGCGGTGTGGAGAATGCTAAAAGGACGACTTGACAACCCCAAGCGTGGGCGGATGAATACACAAAGTACTCGTGCCAAAATACAGGTAGCAACTTTTGAAATTGATTTGTGGATTTTCAAACAGAATGGCGCTGCCTGTTGATCGGACCTTTTAAAGGGAATGTCGCAGCAGAGGGGTTAATGGTTCCCTTCAACCTCTGTCTCGTCACCATATTGTTGCATCTTTATGTCTTATCTATTGCTACTTCAGTGGTCACTGCTCCACTTCTAAAATGGACGCATAGCACCCGTCTAGCGGCAAATTGTCATATTTTTTCTCTCCAGATCTCTTCCTTTGTGGGGATTTCTTGTCATTCCTACTATCTATGACCGCCAGGCTTTCAAAAACAGTTTGTCCAGATATCTTGAAACGAACTGATTTTGAATTCGGCTGTCTGTTATCTTGTTTGTACGTTTTCCTAGAGGGAACAGTCTTGTGGGCTTCTAGCCTTTGGTTCCTGCTTCCGTACATAAAAAAAAAAAAAAATAGATGTGAATTGGACCAAACGTCCACTTGGCATGCATGATGATGACGTCACACATTCACTCAGCACATTCTGTATTGGCCCTTTAAAAAGTTGCTAAGTTTGGTTCGATATTCACCATCATCATCATTAATGTCCAGAACTCCTTTCCCACTATATGATGGGGTTAGGTAGGATACAAGGGCAAGAAAAAAATATATAGTCTAAGATACTAGCCTAAGTGTGCCCAACAGAATGGGCTAAACTCGTATTCACTCACCATTCAATCCCTCGGAATCCTAGCTTTACGAAATGGGTACAGATTATTTCACAAGTAACTGCACATCCACCTATCAAACAGAATCAATCTGACAAAAGGGTGACAAATACTGGTCATGCATGGACAAAATAGGTGTTTGAAATTCAAACTTATTCTCCTCCAGCAGTGACAGTGTGCATGGGGCGATTTGGATTATAAATGTTATGGGAATTTGGCCCACCATTTAACCCGAACGTTCCCAGATGGTGGGGCGTCCATGACACCATCAGCTGTGCATGTACAAAAATCGTTTAGTACACTTCTGATCCAGGTAATTTGTGATCTGCTGCACGAAAGCACCCTGTATATCATATGAACAATAGATGAACGTACCTGCCGAGCCTGGTCAACCACACGGGAGAGTTGTGCCTGCGTCACGTTAGCGTCCTGGCCTTTCCCACCCACTTCAAACATACCTACACCCCAGGTTGAACGCAGCTCGTCCATCTACATTATTAAATACACAACTTTATTGACACGTAATAGAAAGTTCTGTGTTATTTGCAGGTCATGGTTGTGAATACATTTGCATTGTCATTGTTACATTTCTCGTATTCTCTGATTCATTTCCAATCAATTTTCCCAGGA
>JAGKTI010021180.1:0-15883 GCA_018397915.1 Birgus latro | reverse complement strand
TCGATCGGCCCCATTCTTGGAATGTATAGCTTCATGTTGTCAGTCTTCACCCTTGAGATCACCTTATTGGGTCTAAGCAAATCCGCTATGGTAGCTTGGTTGCTATTCACACTCAACTCACACACATCAAAGGTAATATCTGGCCGAGTGTATGTGGCAATCCAATTGAGTTGCCCAATTAATGCTCAGTGCTCCATTTTCTCAGACTTGGACAGCTCCCCTGATTTTACTGCTGCACGATGTTTACTCAGCGTGACTGGTTTCAAAGATGAAGCATACTGGAATTGGTCGAGCGTTATGCTGCCATCGATGTTGGAGATGACATTGAGACCAACGTATTTGAAGGCTTTTGATTCTGAACTGCCGATGAGGAATATTTGACTCAAACGATTTATCACTTGCTGTTCGAACTCGTGTGTACCAGCTCAAAGGAAGTCGTCGACGTAGATGCATACAATGCCTTCGACTTTGCCACCATTGCTCCAAGAGAACAGCGCTGAATCCAGTGATGACACTTTAGCTCTGAGACTCAACAACTGATCTTTTATGCGCAGATACCAATGCCTAGCAGCATCACAAAGGCTGTGAACAGTTTTCTTTAGTCTCCATAACTTACCATTTACATATTCAGGCAGAGGACATAAATGAACAACTCTCTCAGTGTCGTTACCTTGCAAGTAGGCAGCTCTCACGTCCATAGTGTGGCAGTCCCACTGATTGGTGGAGGCCAAAGAAAGTGCCAAACGCACTGCTTCCTTTGAACAAGTAGGCGAGTCTTTTCGGAGATCCACTGTGTCTTCCTCAAATCCTCTGGTGACTAAGCGGGCCTTAACAACAGGCTTTCCATTTTTCAGTTTTTCTGTCACAACCCATCGAACCGTTATGGCACCTTGCCCAACATCATCTGCTTCCTCATACACATCATTATTCTGCCAATTTGTCATTTCATTTTCCTTAGCACATAATACGGCCTCAGAGTTGAAAAGAACAAGCATTTCTGTATCATCATCAACCACTTCCCATTCACTAAGATCCTTCTCCAAATCTATCCAATCAATGGTGCCGTCAGAGTCCCTCTTCAAATTATAGCAGTGTTTGTACTTTCCAGTGGCTTTGCCTGCCCAACTTATAATCCTTCCAGACACCAACTCTCCACTTTCTGAGTGTATTCCCTTTATACGTTGACCAACAGAAACTTTGGGAAGCTGATTAATTGGAACAGAAACTGTGGGAGGCTCATCAATTGGGACCACACCATCTTCCGACTCGTCATCTGGTGGATAGTCATTCGACACTTGTGTAGGATCTTCATTAGGCTTCTCCTGGACAACATTGTTCTTCTCATCACTGCTGACACTACTTTCAACTGTAGTATCTTGCTCTGGCGCTCGCGCTAGACGACATACGTGCACTCGCACGTATACACCGCCATGTCTCACCAGAATTTGTTTCCCATCTCTGCCTATTACAATTCCGGGACCGTGCCACTCATGACTGTCATTTCTTTTGTAGAAGACTTCATCTCCATTTCGGATGTCGTTTAGGTCACTCGAACGTACGTTGTGCCGCAGAGCCCTAGCCAAGCGTTCATCTGATTCAGTCTTTATAAATTCTTGTCTAGCTAAATGAAGAGCGTTCAAGTTGTCTCTCACAATTTTCGATGGAGATGAAGGTTCCAAGGCTGGAGGATCATTTGCGTACACATTAGGCAGACCAGGGTTTTGACCAAAAACAAGTTGGTTAGGAGAAAAGCCTGAGTAGTTGGTGAGAGCATTTCTTGCCGATACTGCCCATGCCAAGGCTGCATCCAATTCACACTGGCTATCAGCCATTATCTTCCTAACAATGTCACCAATGACTGCATTTTGATGCTTACAGTCTCCGTTGCTCCAAGGACTCTCTGCAGACGTTGTCATGATCTTGATATTGAAGGCCTCTCCCAATGCTCGCATTTCCGCATTGTTGAATTCACAGCCATTGTCTGTAAGAATTTTTCTAGGTGCGCCAAACACAACAGTCCAGCTCCAAAATATTCCTTTGATAATGGTGGGCGCACACTTATCCGCGATTACTATCGCATTACGATACCTGGTCGCCAAATCAACAAGGACTAAGAAATAATGCCTTCCCCAAGCTTTTAAATCCATGGCTATGGCTTCATTAAATTTAAACGCCATTGGCAAACTGACTACGGGTCGGGGCTTGGCTTTCTTAAATCTGCAACAGACTGTACAAGCATCAGATACAGCCTTGATAGCCCGTTCCAGTTTTGAACTTTTAATTCCCGCATCTGTGATCAGTTTAATTAGTTTTGCCGATTTTGGGTGTCCAAATTGCCTGTGAAGCTTCAAAGTGTTTTTTTCTACATCACCCCCACGAGATGCCAACATGATTGTTTCACTAAATTCACGATCTAATCATAAGGAAATTGGAAGTAAGTAATGGCCTGAAGATGAGGACTTTAAATCAATGATAGTTCCACAAATTTTGACCTGGTCAGTTCCAAGGTTAATCAACATTTTTGCTTTTTTCATGGAATGTCTACTCAACAGCAAGGGAATATTGCAGTCCACAACATCAGTCACGATGGTAGCACGCATGTTTCTAATGTAGCAGGGCAGAGTAACACGTTTGAGGGAAGAAACTGTGACACCATCAGCGAAAGTAAACGTTGAGGATGACGCTTCTTCTCTTACAGCATCACGTTCGTAATCAGTGAGCTCACTTAGATAGCAATTGATCCATTCAACTCCACATACAGTTGTAGAACACCCTGTGTTTAGAAGAGCACATCCCTTAGATTCTTCTGCTAGAGTCTGTGACTTACCTCTACTAGCGGCATCATCCGCATAGCCCATAAATAACGACAGATGCACTGTTTCAGAATTCTCTTCTCGACTGCCGTCGTTTTCGTATGCATCCGGACAGTCACGTGCCCAATGAAATCTAGAATCACATACGAAACACCTTGATACCTTTCCGTCAGACCCAAGTGGGTTCTGCCTCCTTCCGGTGGATAAGCGTTGGGGAATTCTAGCAGATACGGTTGACCATCGGCCACTACCCCGACGTCGGTCACGTATTGCACCACCCCGCAACATTCTCCGTCCTTGTCGAGTACCTCTAGCATAAAGCGTTTCCTCACCCTCAACTTCGTCACTCCAAAATACTGGTTCGCCTTTCACCTCCCGGGTGGACACTGATGCCTCGTTCTGCCTGCCAATTTCACCAGCAAAAATACGATTCAGGGCAGATTTCATATTTTCGTATGTCACCTCAGTTATTGCGGACATCACTAGTTGTCGCTCACTGTCTGAAAGTTTGCATGCAGCTAAGAGCATAAAAGCCATCACAGAATTTGGCAGTTCCATCTCTTGTTTTGTAAATTTAAAATAAACATGCTCAGATTCTGTCACGAACTCTTGAATGTTCATATCACTGGCTCTTCTGAAGTTGTACAGCTCATAAAAAGATGCAAACTGTCGACGTCCTTTGTCCACGAGAAATAAACCGTCTAATTTTTTCAGCAGGGTCTGAACACCATCCTTCTGCTTCAGAGCATCTGTATCAATCTGTGAAGACGCCACCCTCGCTCTTCCAGACAATGACAGGTGAATAGCTAAGGCTTGTTTTTCTTTTGCTAGGTCTGTTAGTTCGCACCAGATGTCAATGTCTTTTTTCCAGCTCTCATATGCAGAATCATTTTCAAGTTTTGGAGGCCACTTGGTCGAACACGACGCCATTCTTCGGAACCATGGTGTGCTACCAGTGTAGGAACTAGGCAAACCACACTCACCGGCCTCACAACACGAACTGCCAAGGTTCCTGGTTGCATACCACAGGAACCTTCCGATGACGTCATCACTTGTGACTTAGCAGGTGTGTGCGTGTGCACACACACTAACACCTATGATTACCACACACTTCTTTTTCCCCTTTTCCTTTGTACAGGGAAATAATTATAAGTGACTGCCAATCCTCTGGGACTTTTACCTTCCCCCCAGGCCAATCTGCATATTTTCCACATCCATTCTACTACTATCTCTCCTCTATGCTTCAGCATTTCACCGCACACTCCATCAATTCCTGGGGCTTTCCCTATTTTTACCTTCATTGCTTCCACAACTTCCATCCTACTGATTTCTTCCTCTCTTCTCACATCCCTCCGTCTCCCAGCCATCATAATTTTTACTCATGGCTGCGTATCTGTGTCAGGCCTGGCGATGCTCAGCTGAGCAAATTTTACCATATGTTGATATGCTTTACCATATGTTTAATGCTATTGCCACTGTCATGTAAAACAGTCCATCACTACTTTCGTGATAGGACACTAGAATACTGTATTTAAAAATTCAGTTGTTCATTTGAGAATACTTTATGAACAGATGTTAAAAATGTGAACCTACGATACCTAACTCTGGCATAATATTAAGCTTTGTTACAAAGAGGACATTACTGTATTAGATATCTGGATTTTGGTTGACCTTTCAAACTGGAAGGTTACTTATAACTCTTTTCCATACAAACTGTGGTTCTTTCAGATGTGAAGTGTATTGCATATTTTTCTTTCATCTGATGTTATGATCAGTATGTCACTTGCCTTTAGATGATTGATTGATTTTTTAAATCAGTCATATCACAGTTTTAAGCCAGTGAGTAACAGTAAGTAGACTCACATTTTAATGGACCTTGATAGACTTGATATTGGATTTAACAGACAGTATGAAGGCCACTGAACTCCTTTTACCTGTAATGAACAGTGTCCATTAAATGGGGTGCAATGAGTCACATGTGTATCCTTTTTTTTTTTTTTTTATGTGTCCGACTCTGGGCATAGGCTTTACAGCCTGCTATCCTACATACCATGCACCTCTACATGTCACCACTTCGGCGCTAACACCCACCATCCATATTGAATACATGCTAGGGCTGTCTCATACAGGACTGGTGTATTGGTATTAGCGGGGTTATTTTTACGACATCTCGGCGGGTCTTCTGGTAGATCAGTAAAGCCTGATTTAATGAAATTCAAATCCTTAAACTGTCCCCTGCCCCAGCGAGGATTCGAACCTGGGTCCCTTGGGACTGCAAGCCAACTCTCTACCCTATCCTAGCCTGAAATTGCCCTCTTCTCATCATGATTGCAGAGTTGTAATAACGGACTATGGTAATACTGTACTGGTCGTGAAGAAATGTTTTGACAAAGATGTGAAATAAGCTGCAAAACGGTGAATATTATGTTCCAAGTTAGTGTAAAATGGGAATAGTTTTCATTTTTAATCCTAGAATATTTTGTTGAACTTATTTTTCAAAATTGTGCTTCATATACCTCTTCAGGGGGGGACCAGTCAGATATAACAGACTATCAGAATTATTAGATCAGACTTCCTCCAAGTTAGTTCAGTATGACAAGGGCCTGCTGTACTTAATTCTCTCTCTCTCTCTCTCAAGATTTAGACACCAAATTTAAGATTGAATATTATGTGTGAGGCCATCTGATAATATGAAGTGGGATATGACTTGGTGGCATATACTTAGCAACTCCTGTCTAGGGTGTGATGACTACCCTAACAAAATTAATATGAAAATAAGGTATGGAAAGCAGATAAATTATTCATGAAATTCTACTGGGTGTAAACAATTTATTCACGGAATTCTACAGGGTTTACGGAATGTATCCCATGTGAATATTGGTGTTGGTGTAATGTGGTGTGTGATATTAAGTGGAGAGAGAACTTTTTGTGCGTGTAAAGTATGGAAACTTGTGACATGGAAAACACTGGATCGCCTTTGCCCTGTTTTGGGAGGGGGAAGGGGAACCCTTTGTTATGACTTAGACCAACTTAGGACATACAGTATTTCAGTTGGGTTGCAGTAATGTTTTTTGTAATAATTAGGTAATGTGGTCCTTGGCCCCCTATCTTTCCACATTGAACTCATGTTAAACCAATCTCTGTATCTCTGTATACAATCCATTTTCACTTAACATAATCCAATCGCATACTGTGGCATGACTACAGTACTCACCATGCTGACAAGGAAGACTGGAAAGAGCACTTTGACCATCACAGAACTCTTCTTTCCCTGTGTGGTTTGTTAACCGGAAGGAACACTGGGAACTGGCCACCTACTCCCTCTTGCCGACTCAGCCAAAGGTTGTCAGAGGCACTAGGTCTCCACTGCACCACTCACTTACCACCACTGAAATAATAAACAACTCAGACCATTGGCAAGCAGTGCATAGGCACAGATGATCTGCAGAAGTGATGCCAACCTACATCTTAACCCCTTTCCCCTCCAAGTAGAGGATCGACAGAGGTAGGCAGACAGAGAAGGAGAAATCCTTATAACCAAGGAACAAACAGACTAGGAAAGAATGAGAAAACTGGAAAAAAATGGGAAGGGGAAAAACAACTTGGGAGTCAAGTAGCAGCAGAGGAGTGCAAGAGAGAAAACCACCAAAAATATACAAACTTGGAGTTCAGACAGAACTTACTGTTGATCCCCTAAGTAATTGGAACTCCAGAAACCAGTGGAGGTAAAAGCAATAGCACGTTTAGGCCAGAAAAGGGCCACCAAAGACCACAGCTCTCTACAAGTGGTCTTCAGGGTAAGCATTCAGAGAAGAATGACAAGCAGCAGCTGACAATTGACATCCACTGCATTACTAGTCAGTGCCTGGGGCTGTCTGATTACAGTTGGTTACCAGAAGATCCATCGGATTTGAAACCCTTGCCAGTTCAGTTTATCGATGTTCCATTTCTCTCTCAAATGAATTCTTACCTGAAGCCAAGGCAATGTCTTGGAAAGAGTAGTGGCTGTTTAGGTACAGTATTCCCAGGACCTGCAAATAAAGGGTTTATATTGAAATCTGCAAGTTGGACATAATGAGTTAAAGTAGCACTTTGCTTAACCCACCGAGTCCCTCCGACGTACGATGCACGTCGCTACTGTACTTTTTTCTGCGGACAGACCCACCGACGTGCATCATATGTCAGTCGCTTGCAAGGCCCGTCGTTTACACATTTTTCAAGATTCGTGGGTGATTTTTGGTAGGTATATATGGGAGACCATACTCTATCTGCCATCAAGCGGGGAGACTGCCTGGCCCCACCTGACCCCTCCATCCCCTCCCCTCCCCCTCACACTTAGCAATTCACCTGTTAGCAGTAACCTGGCCAGTAAAGACATGTTGTCCCACAGTCTCTACAATGATGAAATTCATGGTGAAAGTGATTCCTGAGGTGGAGGACAAAGAAATAAAGAAGCTAGAGCAAGAAACAAACAGAAGTGATGAGGTGGTAATGTTGTAAAGGAAGGTGCCATATGTGGATGTTTGGTGACTGAACAATGCTTCTTTTACCTGTATAATGTGTGAAAACCAATATAGTCTTGTAAATACGTAATTTAAAGTGGCATGAATTAGTTAACCCTTCCATAGTTCATTTTCTTTGTAGCCAGGTGCCATGAGAATGAAGGAAAATGTAAGGCTGACTGACACCTGTACACCTCAAGAGGGCAATTTCTCTATGAATTTTCGATGTTTCTCACCAAAAGCGGAGGTTTGAGCCAAAAAAAAATAAAAAAGTTGAAAATCGGTCGGGTTCTGGGGGTGTATTGGGTAAAGAATCGGTAGGGACTGGACGGGTTAAACACGTCTTAGACTTTAAGTGAAAACTGTCTGTAGTTTTTACATTACTTTTAGGTGCACCATAGCAGGGTTTGTTAGTGCAAATGGTTGAATGATTTATATTGATATGAGTATCGGAATTCTATTGATATATATAAATATTGTTTAAGAAGTTGATATTGTCTTGTTAGTATAATTTTTATTTTCAGTATGTTGTGAAAATGGTCGGTAATGGTGTTCCTCAGGGCTCTGTCCTATCATTCAATTCTCTTCCTTCTATTCATCAGTGATCTAAGCTGTACAATTAACCTTCTCTACTCATACGCTGATGACTCCACCCATCACCTTTCCATTCACTTCCTGCAGCGTCCATCTCAGCAGTTACCTCAGCAGACAAGGGATGTGGCTGTGGCACATCTAATATCTGACTTGACTCAAATATCTGATTGGGGTTAAAATAATCTTGTTTTTAGTGCATCAAAAACTCAGTTCTTACATCTTTCATTCATTCATTCATCATTCATCATCCAATCCTATGTCGCCCCACAGAGGAGCGTAGGAGCCCTGGTCTTGGCAAGTTGGTCCTGCTTTCAACCCGTCAGAATCTTGATTATCCTCTGATTTTTAACAATACAGTAATACCTAGATATACGATACCCCTAGATGCGATACCCTGGCTTAACGATGGGGGTAGAAATACAGTATCACCATATCCTGCTTAACGATGGCCAAACCCTGGTTTAACAATGGGTTTTGCGTTTTTTACCGATTTTAATATTTTAGACTAAAATTGTGTGTTTAGGTTGATTTATAAACTGTTTTTAGACTTAGATTAATGTGTTTTAGCCATAGGTGGGGTGAACATTGTCATTTTGGGGTATAGTTTACTAAGCTTGATTTTTTCAGACTTATATTTAATGATTTTCATGTTTTATTTGTTGGTTATAATGAGTTATTTACAGGTGTTAGGCTTAGGTTAGCTTCTTTGACAGCTGTTAAGCCATTTAGATTGACTTTAAATTTGTTTTTGGGCTCATTTGGGTGGGTTTTGCACTTGGTTTGGGGGAAACCCAAGGCTGGTAAACACTCCACATTGCTTTACATGTTAAAAGTACCCCGATATACGATACCCCACTTAATGATGGGGTTTTACCTAACCAATTACATCTTTAAACCAGGGTATCCCTGTATCCAACTCAATCCTGCATCATCTTTAAACATTCTTTGGGTATCATTCCCTTGGGATGTATCTTGAAGAGATGTTATTACCTTTCTTGTAAAATCCGCCTCCGAGAGATTAGTTGTGTTAAGCTGACTCCATGCCTTCTTTAACCCTGTACAGTTTTTGACTTTATACGCGGGTTTTTATTTGCCCCTGTGCAGAGTACAACTCGTGTGGGGAGGTTCCTCATATACAGCCCGTCTCAACAAGGTGGAGTCAAAGGGTTTTTGTCTCATTAACCCTTTTTCTCTTACTGGCTTCCTTCAACCTTCTTTATCACTTTTCTGTCGCCATTTCAATGGTCACTGCTTCTCTGAACTGTCTGCTTGCATCCCCCCATCACTACAGTGGGCACGTAGCACCCATCTAGCAACAGACTTTCATCTCTTCTGTCCAACTCTTATTCAAGAGTTAACCATTACTCCCAGTCCTTCATGTAGGCTATGCAACAGGTCAACCATGGAATTGTCTTCTTCTTTGTTTCGTACTGCCTATGACCTTTAGTCTTTCAAATGCAGAGTTTTCAGGCATCTTGGAGTGAACATATCTTGAAATTGGCTCCATGTTATATTGTTTTTGTTTTTTTCTTGGATGGGACAATCTTGTTGGTTTCTGGCCTTTGGTTTCTTCTTCCTTACATTAAAGAAAAACAAAGGCACCCACTCATTCAGTGTAGTGCTGCTGTACTCCAAGGAGACTATGCATTGAGCGACAAGCAGCTTATACAGCACCCTACCCGTATCCCTGACCGCCTTGGAGAGAGTTCCAACATACTTGACCTCTTCCTAACAACTTTTCTCTCTGTCGGGCTCCTCCGATCATGACCTTTTACCTCAACCGTTCCTATCACTCCGGTATGGCCTGTGGACCCTCCAAAGAAACGCCGTTTGTGGCACTTTGAAGCTGCAGATTGGGAGGCCCTCAGGCAGTACTTCTTTGATTTTCCTTAGAATGACTATTCCTCCCATGGCCGGGAGCCATCTGAGTGTGCCTTGCTCATTATGAAGGTTATTCTTTTGGGGATGGACGCATACATTCCTTTCTCATATCCTCTGACTAATGCAAGAAAGCCTTGGTTTAATCATGCTTGTTCTAATACTGTCCGCAACAAGGAGAGAGCCTATGAAAGGTACCAGAGCCAACCCACCCCTGAATCATATCTTTTTTATATTTCTGCCCGGAATCATGCTAAGTCTGTTCTTCGCTCTGCTAAAAATAATTTCATCCGTTCTAAATGGTCTCAACTCTCCAACTCGAATTCTTCTTGTTCCTTCTGGCACCTTGCCAAAAACCTTTCTAACAACTTTACCTCATCATCCTTCCCTCCTCTTTTCTACTCCGATGGCTTTGCAGCTATTTCTTCTACTGATAAAGCAGATCTCTTTGCTCAGACTTTCTCCTCCAATTCCACCTTAGACGATTCCAGTGCTGTTCGTCCATCGCTTCCCCCCTCTGACTTCCTCATGACTGACATTAAAATTTCTTCAGCTGATGTATTTTCTGCCATCACTGGCTTCAGTACTAACAAGGCATATGGGCCAGATGGCGTCCTTACTGTTGTCCTCAAAAACTGTGCTTCTGTGCCTACACCTTGCCTAGGTAAACTCTTTCGCCTTTGTCTATCAACTAGTACCTTTCCTTCTTACTGGAAGTTTGCTCTCATTCAGCCAGTCCCAAAGAAAGGTGACCATTCTGAATCCCCTAACTATCATCCAATTGCTTTAACATCCTGTGTCTCAAAAGTTTTCGAGTCAGTTCTTAACAGAAAAATCTTAAAGCATCTTTCCTGTCACAACCTTCTTTCTGATTGTCAGTATGGGTTCCATCAGAGACGCTCCACTGGCGATCTTCTCACCTACCTTTCAGACTCCTGGTCATCCTCCTTTCGGGACTTTGGCAAAAGCTTTGCCACTGCACTTGACATCTCAAAGGCTTTCAGTTGAATCTAGCATAAATCTTTAATTTCCAAACTGCCCTCTTACGGTTTCTATCCTTCTATCTGTGCCTTCATCTCTAGCTTCCTTTCTGGTCGTTCTGTAGCCACTGTTGTAGACGGCCATCGTTCTTCTCCTAAACCTATCAACAGTTGTGTTCCTCAGGGCTCTGAACTATCACCAACTCTCTTCCTTTTATTCATCAGTGACCTTTTAAGCTGTACATCTAACCCTGTCCACTCATTTGCTGATGATTCTACCCTTCACCTTTCCATTCGACTTCCGCAACGTCCATCTCAGCAGTTACTTCAACAAACAAGGGTTGAGGCTGTGGCACACCTAATGTCTGACTTGGCTTGTATCTCTGATTGGGGTAAAAATAATCTTGTTATTTTTAATGAATCAAAGACTCAGTTCTTGCATTTTTCAACCTGACAAAATCTTCCTTAGGATTACCCACTAATGTTTAATAATGTCCAGCTCAGTCCTGCATCATCCTTGAACATGCTTGGGGTTTCATTCTCTCAGGATTTATCTTGGAAAAAACATATTACATCTCTTGTGAAGTCTTCTTCCAAGAGATTAGGTGTCTAAGCTGACTCCGAACTTTCTTTACCCCTTCACAGTTGTTGACCTTGTACACGGGTTTTATTCGCCCCTATATGGAGTACAACTCTCATGTGTGGGGAGGCTCCTCACATGCAGCTCTTCTCAATAGGGTGCAGTCAGAGGCTTTTCATCTCATTAACTCTCCTCCTCTTACCGATTCCCTTCAACCTCTGTCTCTTCGCCGCACTGTTGCATCTTTATCTCTCTTCTATCGCTATTTCAACAGTCACTGTTCCTCTGAACTGTCTGCTTGCATCCCTCCACGTCTATGATGGGCACGTAGTACCCGTCTAACAATGAACTCTCATCCCTTTTCTGTCCAACTCTTTAATGCAAGAGGTAACTGTTACTCCCAGTCTTTCATTTATGCAACTGGTCAACTCTGGAACTGTCTTCCTCTTTCTGTATTCCCTACTTCCTATGATCTCCAGCATTTGAAACGCAGTGTGTCCAGGCATCTTGAAATGAATGGATCTTGAGTTTGGTTCTCTCTCGTATTGTTTTTTGTTTTTTCTTGGAAGGAACAGTATGTGATCCCTTGGCCTTTGGTTCCTTCTTCCTTGCATTAAAAAAAAAAAAAGCCAAATTATTTACTGTAAGCCAGGAAATCATTTAATAGCAGGGTGGCAACCCTATTACCAACCCATATGTGTTCCCTATATGTCAGCAAGTGGGTTGGCGGAGGGTTAGTCCCTCTTCCGGGAAAATAACTAACTAAAAAGACAGACAAAATGCCTTGAACCAGGACAGACCCACAAGTGACGACTGAGGACCGGACAAAAGACATGGTGTGGATTTCCATGTGGAATGTGAGGGATGTGAATGATGAAGTGAGAGAGAGAGAGAGAGAGATTGTCCAGGTGTTTGAGGATGCAAAAGTGGACACATATGGATTGACTGAGACCAGATGGAGAGGCGAGAGTGGGAATATGGATTAGGTATATGTGTGGGAGTAGGTGAGTAGGAGAGAGCAAAGGAGGGTGTAAGTATTGCTGTGTGCGAGAGATGGAAGGAGAATATAAAAGAGTATGGATCGGTTGGTTCAAGGATTGTGTGGATGAGATTGAAAGTAGGAATACGAGTGTGTGATTGTATGTTTACATGCCCCAAGAGAAGACCGTGCAAGCAGAGTGAAAGAAGAGTTCTGGGCATATGTGGAAGCATGCATAGAAAAGATTGAGAGAAGTGAGAGAGTGTTTTTGGAGATATGAATGGAGAAGCAGTGAATGTAAAGGTGGATGGAGTAGTTGTTGAGTGGAGTGTGCCTTCAGAAGTGGATGAGAATGGTAGTACTGTACTGTAGTGGACATTTGTGCAGAGAGGGGATTGGTGATAGCCAGTACCCTCCTTGGGCACAAAATGATCCTCAGATATACATGGTGAGTGAAGAGAAGGGTGGGTGGTGAGCTGAATGAATGGACAGCAGTGACTGATTAAGTGTGTGTGGTGCTGAATGAATGGACAGCAGTGATTGATTAAGTGTGTGTGGATGAGAGCTTAAGATAGTGGTATGTGTTGGATGCAAGAGCATACAGATTACAGAGGGTGGGAAGGTGGACTGTCTGACCACTTGGTGGTGGTGGAAGTCAAGGTACAAAAGCAATGGATGAATAGAAGGAGAGAGAGGCAGGAGGAAGCAGTCCACACAAAGAGGGAAGAAAGCTTGCAAGAGGATGAATAAAAGGTAGAATATAAGAGAGAACTGGAAGATTGACTGGGTTAATATGATTTAGAGCAGATGGGGGAGGTGGAAGGTGTGTGCAAGGTATTCACAGAAGAAAACTGTGCTGCATGTGAGGTGGTGTTAGAGATGAAGAGAAGACGAAAGGGGGTGCAAGGAACAGCATTGTGGAATGAAGTGAGACAATCTTTTTATCTATTGCCAGACACCTTAATCCCGTAAGGGGTGGCCAAAAACAAATTGCCTCCATGTCGCTCTGTCCCCCGCCATTTCACTGCCCTGCTCCCAGCTCATACCCCCCTCTCTCATATACCTCTCCATTCCATCCCTCCATCTCATCCTTGGTCTCCCCCTCCCTCTCCCCCCCTCCACCTCACTCACATACACTCTCCTTGTCAGTCTCTCACTCTCCATCCTCTCCACATGGCCAAACCACCTTAATGTGAGACAAACTGTAGTGAAAAAGAAGAAAGCATACAGCGAGTGGATGGGAAGAAGAGGCATGGAGGAAGTTGAGAGATGGAATAGCGTTAAATGTAGAGAAGAAGAAAGAGGTGAAAGGATTAGTAAGAGAGTAAGAAGAGAGTGAATGAAGAGTTTTGGAAGGATTGCATATGATATAGTTAACACTAATGAGAGTTACAAAGAGAGCCTAAACTACAAAGGCATACAAGCACTCACCAACATATCAAACTACAGCTACTCACACAACATAATACCCAGCATCTGGAAGCATGGCATTATCATCACTATCCCCAAACCCAACAAAGACCCCACATTATCTTCCTCACACTGCCCCATCACACTCCTCTGCACCCCCTCCAAAGTCACTGAAAGACTGGTACTACAACTAGTTACACCTCACACACCCCTAGCCCCCATCACAACATGGTTTTAGACCACTACACTCCACAAACACTCTTCTTACAGACCTCACACTGAGAGTTTTTGATAGCATGAATTCAGCTAGGCCACCACATAGAACACTCCTTGTCACTAGACATTAGTAAAGCTTTTGATTCCATCCCCCGCCACAGTCTCACAAATGAAATATTCAACACAAACATGCACAATAACGCAAAAAGATGGCTAGCAAACTACTTAGCAGGGAGATATGCACATGTAACTTTTGCTGGTCAGTCCTCGAACATCAGAAACTTCACAAATGGTGTCCCCCAAGGATCTGTCTTGTCTCCTACACTCTTCAACCTATACATGTATGACATACCCACACCCCACACACAACAAATACACATAGCTTCCTATGCAGACGACATAACACTTACATGCACACACCAAAATGCAAACACAGCTGCACACATCCTCCTGCCTTACCTCAACACACTACATTAATGGTTCACCACAAACAGACTCAAAATAGCCCCAGCCAAATCTACAGTGACCCTTCTCACAAACTGGACAGCAGAACACAGTCATATTCCACACCTCACCATAGACAACACTCGCCTACCACACACTCAACACACCCAAAATCCTTGGTGTAACATACAATACATCAATGTCATTTAAACAACACATCATTTCGTTTCGTTTAGTTTTTGAAGGCTCCAACATGCTTGCATGCGTCAGCCTTGGTCACCTAATGGCGGCCCTCCATGCTGCTCGATCTGTGGCAGCCTCCCTGTTCAGTCCCTTAACCCTTAACTCACACTTAATGACCTCGTCCCATGTCTTTCTCGGTCTACCCCTCCCAACCCCTCCCCCAATATTAACACTTCTCACCCTCTATACCCAATTATCATCCCCCATCCTCTCCACATGTTCAAACCACCTCAGCCTACCGCTCCTCATCACAACACCAATACACTCCAGTCCCATCCTACCTCTCAACTCTTCCATTGTAAACCCAGCCCCCCCAGGCCTTACACGCAGGGATGCACTGCACATCCACCTAATCATTGTCATTTCTGTACGTTTAAACCTGCGAATATCCTCTTCCTTTACTGCCCAGGTCTCACTACCATACAGCATCACACTCCTAACACATGCTGCATACAAAGACCCCTTAGCATGGAAGGAGAGTCCCCTCAATGTCAGGAGAGGCAACAGCTCCCTAAACTTCTTCCAACCACTTCTCACCCTAGCAACCGAGCTAACTCCAGCCCCACCTCCGGCACATAACATGTCTCCCAAATAACAAAACTCCTCCACACACTCAAGAGTCTCACCAGCAAGTTCAACCCTCTCATACCTAACAATCTCCACCTGCTCTCCCCGACACGCCGCACACATGAACTAAGCATTATCTCACAGTCTACCTCTAATACCACTACATCTCTTGTGCACCCATTTATCACAAACACTACACAAGATAGAATTACTTCCCACACCCTTGTGGCAAACTGCACATGGCCACTCTCCCTCTCCTCTGATTGTACCACCACCAACCCTAGATATCATCACTTTTGTTTTATCTGCATTTACCCTTAAGCCCTTGTGCCCCATACCATCTCTTCACTTCTTAAATCTTTCCTCCGCCTCCTTTTCATTCTCTGCAATCAACACCAAATCCTCCCATGGGAGTCCATCTCTGAAGTCACGTGAGAGGGCTTCAAGCACCATGATAAACAACAAGGGACTCAAAACTGACCCCTGATGCACACCAACATTCACGGGAAACTCATCACTCAAAGCTCCATTCACCCTTACCTGAGTGTGAGCACCCACGTACATGGCCATAACCACCCTAACCAGCCACTCTTCCAACCCTAGCTTTCTCATTGCCCACTTCACCACCTCTCTAGGGACTCTGTCAAAGGCCTTTTCCAAATCAACAAAAACAAAAT
>JAGKTI010021179.1:0-15885 GCA_018397915.1 Birgus latro | reverse complement strand
CAGGGTGGGTATTTCAGATTTGATGAAGTTCACCATGACTACAACATCGTCAAGCAAGGACTTGAGCTCCGGAGGCAGGGTCTTTGCAAATAATGCATATTGGTGAATCATACAATGCAGCTTGCTTGCATTAGGGTTAGTTGCTGCAACCCGCCCTTGGAAACCAGACCGACATCCTAGCATTGCAGGGGCTCCAACTGTTGTAGATCCTACCATGCTTTCCCAAGAAAGCCCTTTTTTTTTTTTATTCTTTTTTTAAGATAGTGGATACTGCTTCACAGATGTCTTCTCCTTTTGCTGTAGTTTCCAAGGGGTGATAAAACAACAATTCTTATTTAATGTTAGAATTTTTTATGTATCTTGTGTAAACCAGCAGCTGGGCAGATGATGATATAATCGATCGACTCGTCAAGTTGAATGGCAAAGATCCCCACAGGAGCTTCCTTGATCTCTGAAATGACTTGATGCTTGATATCTTCAGATAAGTCACATATTCTTTAATGCACAGTATCATTTGACAGTAATACTGTATTCAGTTTCTTAGCTGCATTTTCTCCCAATATATAGCCAACAATATCATTGCAGCATGGCAAGAACAAAGTTTCACTTATTGTGTGAGTTTTTTTATTTTTTGCAACTCTCAGGTCAACCATATATGAGGCACGCAGGCTAGCTTCATTTTGTTTTACACACATGACTACCATGGTCAAGTTTTGCACACTTGAGATCAAGTGCCTTCCTCTCAAAATAGGATGGGTCTTGGTCAGATAGTTCAGGATGGCAGCTAGAAAAATGCTGTTTGAGAAGACTGGGTTTCATGCAGCCTTCTGAAAACCCTTTATGCCAGACTACACATTGTAGCATATCCTTGCCTTGCTTGCTCAGAGCCGTGAAACCAAATTTGATGTAAGAATCACTGTAAGTTCTTTTCTTTCCAGATCCAGAAGATGCCATCATTACCTGCAAAAACAGAAAAATAGAGAAAAGGAGTGACTCTTCCTCATCATTAATTTCTTGACACAGGAGACACAGCATCCTTGTGTTCAGAGGACTGGATTTTGTTATCCGATGTGTTCAAAGTTGAACTACTTGCCCTTTGATCATGTACACTAGCATAGGGTTCTTTTTCTGGACCGGGTCTAGGGCACACAACTGGAGGAACAGAGTACAAAAACTCTGGTCAAACAACCTTACACGTATATTGCCTTAAATTCACACAACACTGAATACAATGTAAATATTACAATGGCACAATACACTATACCGGCCTCAGGCACTTTCAGGACCGGAGGACTCTGTGTGGGCTACTGACATCTCGACTGCTCACAGGTGTCTGCCTGGTGTAGGGGAAGTCCTGTCAGGTGTGCCCTCTCTCAAGGGGGCCCGGGACTACTGCTGAGGGCCGAGTCGTCCGGAGTGAACTGCAAGGCGGCGTGGAGAGAGGCCCTTCCCTTCGGAGGCCTCGGTGGGGAGCTCGGTCCTCAAGACTGGGACTAAACAGAGAGAGTAGGCACACTTGACTACGCCCTCTCTGGGAAGGAGGTCGCTGTCTAATGGGGCTGGGGAGGTTACCCCCCGGGGTCTTGGGGACGCTTTAGGGAGTCTGGGGGCTGTGGTCTCCCTCAGGTCGGGTCGCTGTCAGGTGTGGTCTGTGGCGTCCCCTCCTTGGAAAGTCCGACAGTGGGTGGTCTCATCTGTACGCTGGTTGCACTGCTTGAACCCCTAGGGTCACGATGGGGCCTTGCCAGACCTCCTTCAGGCATAGCTCCTCCTGGGGGCTGCCTTTGTGGGGAGAAAAGGAGGGGTGTCCTGCTCGGCTGCGGGAGGGGTGGGCCAAGCAAGTGACTTCCTCCGTAGGGGAAGTCACATGGGGCAAGGGACAGGCAGTGTCCATTTCCTCCCTGGCGTGGCTAGTGGCTATCAATGAGGTCCCGAGGGCAGCAGGGGTAGAGCAGCTAGTGGCCGTCACTCTCCTGCCGGTGCAGCTAGTGGCCATTTCTCTCCTGCCGGTGCAGCTAGTGGCCGTCTCTCTCCTGCCAGTGCAGCTAGTGGCTGTCTCTCTTCTGCCGATGCAGCTAGTGGCCGTCTCTCCTGCCGGTGCAGCTAGTGGCCGTCACTAGGGTCCGACTTCCTGTAAGGACTGCAGGCAAGGTGCGGCTGGTGGCCGTCACCTGTCCGCTCGTGAGGCTAGTGGCCGTCACCGAGGTCCTATTGGGTGAGGTGCAGCTAGTGGCCATCATTTGCCCTCCAGTGCGGCTAGCGGCCATCACTTGCCCTCAGGTGCGGCTAGTGGCCTTCACCAGGGCCTCGCTTCCCGAGTGGACTGTAAGCAAAGTGTGGCTAGTGGCCTTCACTCGCTTCCTGGTGCGGCTAGTGGCCATCACCGAGGTCCTGTGAGGTGAGAGGACTACAGGTGAGGTGCGGCTAGTGGCCGTCATCGAGGTCCCACTCCCAGAGGTAGCTGCAGATGGAGAGCGGGCAGTGGCCATCTCTCCCCTAGTGTGCCAGTGGTCATCACTGGTTTCTGCAGAAGGGGAGGATGCAACTGCAGAGTGGCTAGTGGCCATCACTTGGGTGCTGTCTGGGGGTGTGGTATCAGCCTCACTCCGAGCCTGTCAGTTGTTGGTCCAGCTGGAGAGTGACCTGCCGGGGCTGCGGAGTTGGTGTTGGCTCATCTGAGGGTTAGAGGGGTGCAAGGTAGTGGGGAATGTAGGCCCGTCTGGCCCTAGCCCTCTATGCGCCTCCTGGTGGCCTCCTTGTGGGATGGGTGTTGTACCCCTGTTGTCCTTCCGTTGGGTGGTTGTTGCGCCACCCCACCTGTGGGTGTTTCCTCCCCTGGTGTTTCGTCAGGGTGGGTATTTCAGATTTGATGAAGTTCACCATGACTACAACATTGGCAAGCAAGGACTTGAGCTCAGGAGGTATGGTCTTAATTTGCAAATAATGCATGTCGGTGAATCATACAATGCAGCTTGCTTGCATTAGGGTTAGTTACAGCAATCCGTCCTTGGAAACCAGACCGACATCCTAGCATTGCAGGGGCTACATCTGTTGTAGATCCTACCATGCTTTCCCAAGAAAGCTCCCCCTCCCTTTTTTTTTTAATTATTATTATTATTATTTTTTTTTTTTAGAAAGTGGATACTGCTTCATAGATGTCTTCACCTTTTGCTGTAGTTGCCAAGGGGTGATAAAACAACAATTCTTCTCTAAAGTTAGAATTTTTTATGTATCTTGTGTAAACCAGCAGCTGGGCAGATGATGATATAATCGATTGACTCGTCAAGTTGAATGGCAAAGATCCCCACAGGAGCTTCCTTGATCTCTGAAATGACTTGATGCTTGATATCTTCAGATAAGTCACATATTCTTCAATGCACAATATCATTTGATAGTGATACTGTTTTCAGTTTCTTAGCTGCGTTTTCTCCCAGTATGCAGCCAACAATATCTTTGCAGCATGGCAAGAACAAAGTTCCACCTATTGTGTGAGGCTTTTTATTTTTTTCCAACTCTCAGGGCAATCATATATGAGGCACGCAGGCTTGCTTCATTTTGTTTATACACGTGTGACCACCATGGTCAAGTTGTGCACGCTTGAGATCAAGTGCCTTCCTCTCAAAATAGGATGGGTCTTGGTCAGATAGTTCAGGATGGCGGCAAGAAAAATGCCGTTTGAGAAGACTGGGTTTCATGCAGCCTTCTGAAAACCCTTTATGGCAGACTACACATTGTGGCATATCCTTGCCTTGCTTGCTCAGCCGTGAAACCAAATTTGATGTAAGATTCACTGCAAGTTCTTTTCTTTCCAGATCCATTCATTACCTGCAAAAGCAACAAAATAGAGATGAGCACACACACACACACACACACACACACACACACACACACACACACATCTAATCCTAGACATATGTAGGCACACCATTAACACCATGCCATTAATAGTCACAGTTCGTGACTATAACGGTACCCCAGTCTGTCGCAACTCACAACACTTAGTGGCTGGATGAATCACTCTTGCGTGATAAAGACGGAAAATAAAACCCACACTTGAAGACAAAGAATATATGTACCAGACAGTTTCGGTGGACACTGCCACCATCTTCAGTGGTCAAGATAGAGAGAGGGAATGACATTTTGACAGTACAAGGGCTCCATTTTATGCATGTGTGTGTGGAAGGGAGGGGTAAATGTGAGATGGGATGGGGTAGATTGTAAGCGGGGATTTCCCAAGAGTGAAAGGGGGGGACACCACCAGGCCAGAGCCGTAGATAGAGTTTGGCCAAACTTAGTCACAGCAGGTCATGCGTGATTGGCCAGTTCAGGTCACGTGACGTCAAGGCGCCATATTGCCTCCCTCCCACCTGCGCTTCTCACATCAGACGGCTCTTAGCTTGCCTACGGTCACACACAAATTACTGTTAGTACTCTCAGGAGAAATAAGAGTATGCAGTCACAGAAAGTATTAAGATTTAAAAATTATTAAGGTAACTGTTAGTGTTAGCACTAGCAGCAGGTATAAAAGGGAATATCTGTGTACACAACAACACCAACAATTTGCCTTATGGCATTTCAGCTGAAAATGATTGCGAGAATATCACTTCCGAAGCTGTTGGTGGAAATTCTGGCGATGATGATGATGCAGAAATTACTACTCCATTTCACAGCAGGAAAGAGAAGCTACACACAACAGAGGAAACAGTTGCTGCTGTAAACCCTGTGGAAGAGTTACGGGAAGCAGAATTAATCTATCTATCTATCTATTGCCAGACGCCTCAATCCCGAATGGGGTGGCCAGAAACAAATCGCCTCCATGTCACTCTGTCCCCTGCCATTTCACTACCACATTCCCAACTCACACCCCCCTCTCTCATATACCTCTCCACTCCATCTCTCCATCTCATCCTCGGCCTCCCCCTCCCTCTCGCCCCCTCCACCTCGCTCACATACACTCTCCTCGTCAATCTTTCACTCTCCATCCTCTCCACATGCCCAAACCACCTTAACGTGTTTCTCCTAACGCTTCCCATCACGTCCTCATCCACACCACAACGCTCCTTCACTTCCTCATTTGTTAGTCTGTTTCTCCATGTGACTCCACATGCTCCTCTCAAATAACTCATTTCCACTGCTCTCACTCTTGACTTCTGTCCTTCCAACAGGGTCCAAGCTTCACTTCCAGATGTCAGAGTTGGTATCACAATACTGTCATGTAACAACTTTTTCACTTCCATGCTCACCTCCCTGTTTCTTATCACTGCTTTCAACGAACCAGCAACCTTCCTTCCCTGCTGTACCCTTTCGAGCACTTCACCCTCCAGACTACCATCCTTACTTATCACACTGCCCAAGTACTTAAATTCACTCACATTCTCCATATCCTTCCCATCCAATCTCACTGTACACTCACTGGCTTCACTTCTCTTGAAGACCATCACTTTACTCTTCCCCACATTTACCTTTAGATTCCGTTTCTTACACACTCTCCCAAACTCATCTACCAAGCCTTGCAGCTCCCCTTCATCTTCACTCGACAACACAGTATCATCTGCAAACAACAGTACAGGGAGTTTCCACACACTGCCCTCTCTCACTAGGGCCACTCCAACATCCACTGCCCGACCTTGTATCTCTTTTATAACCCCATCCACATACAGATTGAACAACCATGGAGACATGACACATCCCTGTTTCAATCCAACCTTCAAATGGAAAGATTCACTCAGTTTGCCATCCAGACGCACTGCAGCCTTAGCACCCTCATACATACTCTTCACTGCCTTCAACAACTTCCCATCCACTCCATATATTCTTAATACCTTCCACAAACCTTGTCTATCCACCCTGTCATATGCTTTCTCCAGATCCATGAAGGCTGCATTCAACTTCTTGCCCTTCTCTAGAAACTTTAACACTAAGGATCTAAGAATGAATATCTGGTCTACACAACCTCTTCCCTTCCTAAAACCTCCTTTTTCTTCTCCAACTAATTCCTCAGTAATTTCCCTAACTCTGTCAAAAAGTATCCTACCATATATTTTTCCTATTACACTGAGAAGGCAAATGCCCCTATGATTACCACACACTGCTTTTTCCCCTTTTCTTTTGTACAGAGGAATAATTATACCTGACTTCCTATCCTCTGGGACTCTACCCTCCTCCCAAGCCAATCTGCACACCTTCCACATCCATTCTATTACTATCTCTCCCCCATGCTTCAGCATTTCACCACACACTCCATCAATTCCTGGGGCTTTCCCCATTTTAACTTTCTTCATTGCTTCCACCACTTCCATCCTGGTGATTTCTTCCTCTCTTCTCACAACCCTCCTTCTCCCTGCCATTCCCCAGCCACTTATACTTGTATTACTTTCATTCTCTATGTTCAACAGTTCATTAAAGTGTTCTCTCCATCTGTTTACTTTTTCTCCCTTCTCCACTAGTAATCTACCATTCTTATCTTTCACACCCCCACTGACTTCGTTGGCACCCTGTCTAGCTCTCTTTACCTCCTTCCAGAACATTTTCTTACATTCCCTCCATTTTGCACTCAAATTCCTTCCAAACTCCTCATCCACTCTCTTCTTACTCTCTCTTACTAATCTTTTCACCTCTCTCCCCCTCACTACATATAACTCTCTCGTCCGTCTCTCAGCTTCTTCGTCGCCCCTGTTCCTCATCCACTCATTATATGCTTTCTTCTTTTGTGCCACAGCCTCTCTCACCTCTTCGGTCCACCATGCTGTTCCCTGAACCCCCTTTCGTCTTCTCTTCACCCCACACACCACCTCACATGCTGCACAGATTTCTTCTGTGAATACCTTGCACACACCCTCCACGTCCCCCATCTGCTCCAATCTATATTTACCCAGTCGCTCCTCCACTTCCCTTTTATATTCAGCCTTTATTCCATCCTCTTGTAACTTTTCTACCCTCCTTGTAACACATACTTCCTCCTGTCTTTCCCTTCTTCTCTTCCTCCATCTTGTTTGGACTCTGATTCTGGCCCCAACCTCTATATACTCTTGCATCCATTATACATCTTCTCATCCTTTCATCCACACACACATAGTCAATCATTGCCTTCCGTTCATTCATTCCCTGGTCCTCTCTTCTCACCACTCGCCTTGTATACCTATGGATCATTTTGTGCCTGAAGAGGGTATTAACTACCACCAACCCCCTCCCAGCACAAATGTCCACTAAAGCACTGCCATTCTCATCCTTCTCTGCAGGCACACCCCACTCACCAACCACTCCATCCACCTTCTCATTCCCCACTTTTCCATTCATATCTCCAATCAGAAACACACTCTCATTCCTTTCAAACTTTTCCAGGCAGGCTTCCACATTTGTCCAAAACTCTTCTCTCACTCTACTTACACGATCTTGCGTTGGCGCATACACGCACACAATTGCCCACATTTGTAGTCCAACTTTCACTCTTACCCACACAATCCTTGACCCAACTGATCCATACTCTCTTACATTCTCCTTCCACCTGTTGCTCACACCAATACACACTCCCTCTTTCGCCCTTTCATTCTCACCCACTCCTGCGCATATACCCCACCCATATTCCCATTCTCTCACACTCTCACCTCGCCATTTAGTTTCAGTTATACCACATATATCCACTTTCGCACTCTCAAGCACCTGTACAATCTCTCTCTTTCACCTCATCATTCATACCCCTCACATTCCAGGTCGCAATCTTTATCTCATCCTTTGTCCGTTCCTTTGTCGTCAACTTTTGGTCAGTCCTGGTCCGAGGCTTCCTGTTCGTATTTTTAGTTAGTTGTTTTTACGGGGTGGGGCACTAAGCCACAACCAACCCTTTTAGTCGCCTCTTACGACAAGCAGGGATACTGGGGGAGATTTCTTGAAAACCCCCTACCCCCAGGGGGGGTTCATGAGCAAAAGGAAAAACATAAAGCCTTAAATCAGAAAGCAGCTGTAGAAGGTAACTTGACAAAGGTTTTTAACAAGGATCAGCTTACTTGTCTCAGTCGTGGCAGGCAGGGAGGTAATTTTTGAGGGATTAAATGGTTAAATGAGACAATTAAGAAGGGTTTTCAGCTGAGGTTTGCTTGTGGGTCAACAGGGTATAATCTACTTCTGCAACAAAAGCA
Source organism: Birgus latro (assembly GCA_018397915.1). Lineage (NCBI taxonomy): Eukaryota > Metazoa > Arthropoda > Malacostraca > Decapoda > Coenobitidae > Birgus > Birgus latro. The sequence continues at coordinate 7,750 of JAGKTI010021179.1, read as the reverse complement.
GCCCTTGCCATCTCTTCTCACTGAGGAGAAGACTTGAGTTTATAAGTACGAAACCTGGCATTTTGGAAGAGGTGTTTTCCTTAAACACGTCTTCACTTTACGGTTGCACATTTTTGCACAAAAAAAAAAAAAAGGAAAAACATTCGTAAGACACAGGTTCAAGCAGCGAAAGGGAGAAGTGCATTAGGAAGCAAAAGCATGATGATGAGATATGCAGTTAGGAACTATAGGTAAATACAGTTATTCTTGTATCCATACTTCTAATTTTAATTCTTAATACCAGTATAGTGTAATGAACAATCTTATTAAAAATCATAATCAATCATGAGTGTTTTCAGTTCATACATTCTGGCTTGATGAAAAGCTGAAGCAGGCAAGCGACAGCACGGGGTAGCAAGGGGAGAGGGAGCGCAAGGAGGGAGGCAAGATGGGGCCTGGGCAGTGAGTGGCCAAACTCTCTATCTATGGCTTTGCACCAGGCAGGTCAGGTGTAATTCCTGTCTGACCCCACCTGTGTCGGTGTGGGAAGGGACATTTCCACCAGGGACCTCATTATAGGATCTAGCTTGTACTTGCCTTCACTAAGGTTGAAATTCTCATATTTTTGGATACACATGGCTTCAATAATCTTTCGTTTCTGAAAGTCTTGACTTTTATACAGTAGATGACTATCTTGCAAGTCAATTCTGTGGTTGGCTTCACAAACATGATTAAATATTGCATTGTTTAAATTACATGTTTTTATGGCATACTTACGTTCCTTAATCCGTGTTTCCAAACTTCGACCTGTTTCTCCTATGTAAACTAGTTCACAGTCTTTGCAATCCACCCCATCCCACCTCCCCCTTATCCCTCCCTTCCACACACACATGCATAAAATGGAGCCCTTGTACTGTCAAAATGTAATTCCCTCTCTCTATCTTGACCACTGAAGATGGTGGCAGTGTCCACCGAAACTGTTTGGTACATATATTCTTTGTCTTCAAGTGTGGGTTTTATTTTTCGTTACAACACTTAGATACACCACACCACAAAAGCCACACTGTAGCTGTAATTATCATTTATTTAAGCGTAATTATAATTTATTTATTTGTTTTATAATTGTTTGGCTATAATTTAGCCAAACTGTCAGAGAACACACTATAATACAATAAAACGTGTATTACGTAAGACACCACTAACTTACCTGTGCAACTACGGCCAAACTTTTGCATACCAATATATAAAAACAGTGGAAATCGTCAGACAGGTGTAATCAGAATGGAGGATGTTGGAAGTGAGAGGGAGCAGCTAGGAGTCACCGTGGCATACTTGACGTGAACAAGACGCGTATTAACAGTCGCGTTAGAGAACGGGCAAGAATAACAGACGTATTATGTTATGTGACATAAACTAGTTTCCTTATTAATTTCTATCTATCTATCTATTTCCAGACCTAGGGTATGCGTACCCCTGGGGGTACGCATACCCCAGGTTGAGAACCACTGCTCTAGAATATAGGAAGTTTATCTAAGGATGGGGAAGAAACTAAAGCAAGTTCAGTCAGTTTCACTCCAGTCTGAGTGTAGTTCAGTGTCAGTGCAGTTTGTATATTTTCGGTACCTGTGAAAATAGTGAATTGTTGTTCGCCTTAATAATTTAATCCTAGTTAATGCATACCCAGTCCTAATTCTGTAGATTTGAGGTTTTCATACATTCTAGATGCGCATGTATAAATCAATTTGGGATAATGTTTACTGTATTATTATATACACAGGTTTCCACTAATTAAAACCCCAGTCTTTCGAAGTCTGTCACTTACCCCAGAGATTCCCCTCGTGTACGTACCCATGGGGGTATGGGTACGCATACCCCAGGTTGAGGTGGGCTCTAGAATATAGGAAGTTTATCTAAGGATGGGGAAGAGACTAGAGCAAGTTCAGTCAGTTTCAATCCAGTCTGAGTTTAGTTCAGTGTCAGTGCAGTTTGTATATTTTCAGTGCTTGTGAATCTATTGAAGTTGAAAACTATTAATTGTAATTATTTGGAAAATAAAGACAGTGAACTTAAGAAACCAGTATTTATTTACGACGCCTGAGTTGACCCTGTGAACTGTACACCGGATGTCTGCCCTTAGGAAGAACAACTCACAGGGCAACGTCCTTCGTATACTGAACTACTGCTGTTGGAGCCTGTGGCAGTGTGGGACGGGGGCGTAACAATATACACTATATGCTTGCTGGTGTAACGAATGCATAATTTGCTTGGCTGTAATAATATAACGTGTAACTGTAGCTTCATTCTCAGGTTGGAACAGTAGAATTTTGTGTGAAATTAGTTGAGAGGATTCCCCAGAGTCGTTTATCTCTTCTTTGGAGGTCTTACAGCGTATTCTGCTTAGTTTTTCACTTAGGAAATTTTTATTTGCTACTCTTTCATTTGGGCGCCAGACACTACTTCATTTGAACATCGCTAATTCAGTGAAATTATGTTTTTCATTATTTTGTTCTGGATGAAAACGGTATATGTGCAGACAGATCATTTTGGTTTAATATAAAAAAATTCCAGTCCAATCGGGCCACCGGTTCCCGAGTCATGACTCATTTCTGGCCTTTTGACATCGAGTGGAGGTTTAAGCGAGTGATCATAGAAAGATGCCATAAGGCGCTAGTGGTTGTGTCCTATAGCTGCCAGCGAGAGGTCGAGCTCCTAACCTGTCAGCCATGTTACCAACATCATGGTTGACAAGATCTGAGAACAAATTTTAGAAGCAGAGTTTAGTGATCGATGGCTTATGTTATAGAATTGCCAAGGAATTGAAAGTTATATTACATGGAGGTGTACAAGCAAATAAAAGATCTTGAAAGGTCGGTGTCGCATACGAGTATGCTTTTTTTTTCTTTCTTTTTTTAATGCAAGGAAGAAGGAACCAACAGGCTCGGCCCCGCAGTCTGTTCCCTCCAAGAGCAAACAAAAACAATACAAAAAGAGAGCCAGATTCAAGATCCATTGTTCATTTCGAGATGCCTGGACACACTGCGTTTGAAGGACTGGAGATCATAGGAAGCAGGAAATACAGACAAAGGAAGACAGTTCCAGAGTTGACCAGTTGCATAAATGAAGGACTGGGAATAATGGTTAACTCTTGCATTAGAGAGATGGACAGAAAAGGGATGAGAGGTTGTTGCTAGACTGGTGCTACATGCCCGTCGTAGAGGTGGAGGGATGCAAGCAGACAGTTCAAAGGAACAGTAGCCATTGAAGTAGCAATAGAAGAGAGATAAAGATGCAACAGTGCCACGAAGAGACAGAGGTTGAAGGGAGCTAGTAAGAGGAGGAGAGTTAATGAGACGAAAACCCTTTGATTCCACCCTATTGAGAAGGGCTGCCTCCCCACACATGAGAGTTGTACTCTAAACAGGGGCGAATAAAACCCGTGTACAAAGTCAACAACTGTGCAGAAGGTTCGGAGTCGTCTTAGCACACCTAATCTCTTGGAAGCAGATTTTACAAGAGATGTAATATGTTCCTTCCAAGATAAATCCCTAGTGAATGAAACCCCAAGCATGTTCGAGGATGATGCAGGACTGAGCTGGACATTATTAAACATTAGTGGGTAATCCTGAGGAAGATTTTGGCGGGTTGATATGTATAAGAATTGAGTCTTTGATGCATTAAAAACAAGATTATTTTTACCCCAGTCAAAGATACGAGCCAAGTCAGACATTAGGTGTGCCATAGCCTCATCTCTTGTTTGCAGAAGTAACTGCTGAGACGGACGTTGCGGGAACCGAAAGGAAAGGTGAAGGGTGGAATCATCAGCGTACGAGCGGATAGGGTTAGAGGTACAGCTTAGATGGTCATTGATGAATAAAAGGAAGAGAGTTGGCGACAGGACAGAACCCTGAGGAACACCACTGTTGATAGATCTAGGAGAAGAGCGATGACCGTCTACAACAGCAGCTATAGAACGACCAGAAATGAAGCTAGAAATGAAGGCACAGATAGAAGGATAGAAACCGTAAGAGGGCAGTTTAGAAATTAAAGATTTATGCCAGACTCGATCGAAAGCCATTGAGATGTCAAGCGCAATGGCAAAGCTTTCACCAAAGTCACGAAAGGAGGAGGACCAGGAGTCTGAAAGATAGGTGAGAAGATCGCCAGTGGAGCATCCCTGACGGAACCCATACTGACGATCAGAAAGAAGGTTGTGATAGGAAAGATGCTGTAACATTTTTCTGTTAAGAATAGACTAAAACACTTTCGAGACACAGGATATTAAAGCAATTGGACGATAGTTAGAGGGTTGGGAATGGTCACCCTTCTTTGGGACTGGCTGAATGAGAGCAGACTTCCAGCAAGAAGGAAAAGTACAAGTTGATAGACAAAGGCGAAAGAGTTTACCTAGGCAGGGTGTAAGCACTGAAACACAGTTCTTGAGGACAACAGGAGGGACCCCATCAGGCCCATATACCTTGTTAGTGATGGCTGTAAATACATCAGCTGAAGAAATTTTAATGTCAGTCAAGAGGAAGTCAGAGGGGGGAAGTGATGGAGAAACAGCACCGGAATCGTCTAAGGTGGACTTGGAGGAGAAAGTCTGAGCGAAGAGATCTGCTTTATCAGTAGGAGAAACAGCTACAGAGCCATCAGAGTAGAAAAGAGGAGGGAAGGATGATGAGGTACAGTTGTTAGAAAGATTTTTGGCAAGGTGCCAGAAGGAGCGTGAAGAATTCGAGTTGGAGAGTTGGGAACATTTAGTGTGGATGAAATTATTTTTAGTAGAACGAAGAATAGACTTAGCTTGCACCCAATCGGCTTAAGGCGGGCCGATTACACTTGATTCATAGACTACACACACACATCCAAAGCCACTACAACTCAACAGTTACACTCATTGTTGTGCTTCTTATTTGTGGGACGGTTTCTCGCCCTCAAATACGCAGGCTAAAGCGGGTCCCTATTCTAGACCAGGAGGTAACTCCAAAGAGTAGGACTGGACACAAAAACAAGGCAGTAAATATTACACATGTATTCCAGATATTTCACAGAGAACAACAGTACAACATAACATTACAATGGGTTGGCCGGGGGTAGATTAACACTGTATACAATTGCTGTCTGTCACTATACCTTCTGGTTCAGGTATGGTACTATTAACCCGACACTCATGGTACATACAACATATTTACATTTCAGTACACAGGAATGATTTTACTACAATCTCTAAAACCCGTATAGCACTGGACGGCACTATATATATACTGTATATAAGTTACGTTACACCTGTATTTCAGGTACCGGGTGGCCGGAAGTCTATCTCAGGTAGGGTTGCCAGTAGAGATCACTAGCAAGGGGAACTGCGGTATTTTAGTATGTCCTGACTAAACACGTCGGGACACAGGGCTGGGTGAATATTTAACAGAACACAGGGAATGGAGAGCATAAACACAAACGAAGAGCACAGCGACACAATGGGTATTTCCTGATGATCACAAAGACTGTCCAAGACGGCGGGACACTACCTCTAAGATGTAGGTCAGGCCACGTTCTGTCTATCGGCACGTCCAATCTTATATTCTGGGTTCCTGGTCACTTAAATTCGAGAATACACTGTAGGGGATCACTCGTGAGATATCTGTCGATGCACACTATATCTGGGTCTAAGAGTACACACACATATACATATAGTCCACTCACTTGGTTACCACTGGTGGGCCCAGGTTGATTCCTCCGTCTGGAGGAAAAAGGGGCAGAGTGGTGTGTTCCTGGGCAGGGCCCCACACGTGGCTGTGGGGCTAAGGGCTCAGCCCGAAGAGGGCCAGGAGACGGGCCTGACGTCGGGTCTGGGAGCGCCTTCGGGAGACCTCGCCCACCGGTAGGTCATGCCCTGGTGTTCGGGGCAACTCCTGGGGCAACAGGGGACTCAGGGGACTGGAACCTGGGGCGGCTGGGCTGCGGCAACTGCTAGAGGGCGGCGTCGCCGACAGGGTCGCCTCACGGGAACCTCGGACCAGGGGAGTAGTGGACAGGGCCCGTCGTCGGCTGCGAGGTCTGCGGGGGCTCTGGTCCGGCAGCTGTTCATCCTGGTGGAGTCGTAGGGAACCAAGGTCTTGGGTAAGACCTTGCCACGCCCCGGGTGTAGGGTCCTCTCCAGCTGCTGGTTCTCCTGTAGGGGAGAAGCGGACTGTGGCCGGCTTTACTCCTGGCCCGATGTGACTTGTGGCTGACGTCTGAGGGGCACAGGGAAGGATAACTTCCGGGCTTGTGGCCTGTGCTACCCAGGCCTGGCGTGACTTGTGGCCGACGCCTGAGTGTGCACAGGGGAGGATAGCTTCCTTGCGGCTAGTGGCCTGCTCTTTGTCTGGCCTGGCGTGACTTGTGGCCGACGCCTGTGTGGCCGGGAGGAGGATAGCTTCCGGGCAGCCTGTGGCCTGCGCTACCCCGGCCTGACGTGACTTGTGGTCGATGCCTGAGTGTGCACAGGGGAGGATAGCTTCTTGGCGGCTAGTGGCCTGCCTTACCTCTGGCCCGACGTGACTTGTGGCCGACATTGAGAGGGCACAGGAGGTGAGCTCTGGGACGGCTGTGGACTTTGCCGGTGAGCTAAGGTCACTAGCAGCTGAGGGACGGACTATGGCCGATCCTGCCTTGTGCCCAGTACGGTTCGTGGCCGGTACTGCGGTGCTGCTCTGGGGGGAACGCCGACAGGAGGCGGACGACTTGTGGCGAGTCCTGCCCGACCGACACGCGTCCGTGTCGCGGCCCTGTGGCGGGGAAGCAACTGGGGAACAGACTGTGGCCGTTTCTGCCCCGTACCCAGTAAGACTGTGGCCACTACCGCGGCGTTGCGTGGAGTTATAAACTCCACCCCTTACCTGGTGAGCTGCTCTCCGGCCGGAGACTATGTGCCGGCGACTGCTACCTTTCCAGGCCACCACCTGGGCGCAAGAGGGGCGCCGGGAAGTTATACAGGTAAGCCGTTCCTGTTCCCAGCCGCACTGTGTTGGCAGCAGTCCCCCGGTGATACTGGGGGGGTTGGGGGTGCTGGTGTTGTCTGCCCCGGTCGCCGTGTGGTTTGTGGCTCCAACCCCTAACTCCTGTATTTCACCACCCTCCTCGGTAATGAAGTCACGACCCCGTGACTGGAGGTGGTATAGGTGAGCATTGGCTGTTCGGTGGATAGGGTTGAGGTGGCTGAGGAAGGACGTGCAGTGGTCAGAGGCCACATTGGTGTTGAGTTGGTGTGCGTAGGCGACCCGTAGGTAGGGTGGAAGGGTGGTTCACCTGCCGGAGGAGGTGTAGCAGGTGTCGTGTGCTCCTCACACGCAGGTGTTGCCCGAAGGTGGGAATCCAGGTGACTCTTGTGACACGCATGGTGGTGGTGGCAGTGGTGTCCTGGAAGCGAATGCTGGCTAGAGGCAGCCTGGTGCAGCTTATATTGCCGGTGGAGTGTGGGTGCGGTTTTCCCCCTGGAATGGAGTGGGGTGGGTTCTTCCACATGAGGTGCGGAGTAGGGAGGGTTATTGGGGTGGTGTTGGGGGGTGGGGTGGACGGTTGGTTGTTACTGGGGGAATGGGTGGGCGTAGGGGTTAAGGTGTAGCGAGCTGGTGGGCGTGAAACACACCCGGAACGGGTCGTGGTTGTGGTTAGTTGTGGAGTGGGCGGCGACGAGGAAAGGGAAGGCGGGGTGGGGGCGGGTGGAGTGCGGGGTGGCGTGGTATGGTTGGTTGGCGGGGTGGGGGTTAAGCTGGGCACGGAGCGTGGGGAG
>JAGKTI010021178.1:0-15886 GCA_018397915.1 Birgus latro | reverse complement strand
TATTATTATTATTGCTGGAACCATTTGACTGGGTATGCTGCTATTTCTCACATGATAATTTCTGACTCCTACCTTACCCAATCTTTTGCAGGGATGATGATGATGATGATGATGATGATGATAAGTATTAGTATCATCATCATCTTCATAAACACTGTCATCATCCTCATCAGTCATCACCATCACCATCACCATCATCATCATCATCACCACAGCCATCACCATCATCATCATCATCATCACCACAGCCATCATCGCCCTTCAACATCATCACTACCACACCCATCGTCATCTTCACCTCCATCATCATCACCATCATCATCATCACCGAGGCAGGGAGATCAAAAGCACGGTCTTTCGGGACACACATCAGAGGATAAAGGCATCACCAGCAACACGTGGGATTAATAGCCACCTTACGCAGGGTACAGTCGCGGTCAAAAGTTAATTTACACTCAAAAAATGTGGCAGAACCAAACTATATCCATTTTCTTACCTGGCAAAGATCCGCAACTAATTACAGGTAAAAAATGGCCAGGTGTAGTCAGACTGGGGGATAAATCTGACTAGTAACCAAGGAGACTCAGACAACACACCTGCCATAACCATTAATAGTCAGGCAGGTGGCAAGGCTGGGAACATATGGCCTCAGTTGCCAACCCACACCTGTGTAAACGGATTTTTGAACATTATGGTACACACACACACACTCTCTCTCTCTCTCTCTCTCTCTCTCTCTCTCTCTCTCTCTCTCTCTCTCTCTCATAATTGCCTTCCTCGTCCCTGATCCAAGAGGACGTATTTTCTCAAGTCGTTTGTAGTGGGGTTTAGAGAGGTGTGGGGCATGAGAGGGAGGGGGGGCAGGGGAGGGGGTAGAGGAGGTAGGAGGAGAGGGAAGGGGAGTGGGAAGGGGAGAATAGAGGCAGGGAAGAGGTAAGATGAGAAGTGAGAGGCGTGAGAGGCAGGGGTCAGTGAAGAAGAGGAGGAAGAGGAGGAGGAGAGGGGTAGAGGAGCGAGAGGAAGATTAGGGGAAGGAGAAGGGGGAAATGGAGGAGAAGGGAGGAGAGGGAGAAGAAGAGGAGGGGGAAGAGAAGGAGGGGAGAGAGAAGAAAGAGAGAGGGGAAAAAGGGAGAGGTAAGGGGAGGGGGAACAAGAGGAGGGTAAGGAAAAGAAGAGGAGGAAAGGGGTAGGGGAAGAGGAAGAAGAAGAGGGTAAGGGGAAGAGGGGATGAGGAAGAAGAAGAGGGGAAGGGGAAGAGGGGAAGAGAAGGAGAGGGGCGAGGAAGGGGAGTGAGAAGTGGGAGCAAGGGGGATGAAGGAGGAGGGAAGAAGGGAGGGGAGGATGAAGGGGAGTTGAAAAGGGAAGATCGGGAAGGGAAGGGGAAAGAAGACGATTGAGAAATATAGGTTAAAGAAGAGATGAGGGAAGAGAAGATAGGAGAAGGTGAGTGTCGACGAGAGGGAAGAAAAGACGGATGGGAAAGAAGGAAGAGGAAGAGGAAAAGAGAGGAAAGAGAAGACGGAAAGGGGGGAAGGAGGGAGAGAAATGACATGGATAAGGAAAAGAAGGAAGGAAAGCAAGAGAATTTTTCCATATGTCACTTCACTGACCTTTTTCCCACCTCCACTCATTTATCTTTCTCCTCCCACCTATGTGTTAATCCACTCCCAGCTCTCCACATTCCACTCCATACACCACTCCACTCCACACCCACCCTGAGTCAACCTCTCCACACACTCCCTCTCCACCTCTTTGTCCTATTAAGTTCCCTATAGTGTGTTTATTTTCGCTTGACAAAGATTCATAATCCTTTCAGCTCGGTTGATGGTCAAGTGTAGTTAAATTGGAGGATTGACGTGACTAGTATCCAAGGAGACTCATTACCACCTCATAACTAAGGCTTACCGAAAATCCTGCAGCCATAATTCGGTATTTAAGTTTTGCTAATGACTCAGTTCCGTCAGATAACAACAAATCAACTCTGTCTACTCACCACTCCACTCTGTACAGGTCCATCTCTTCTCTCATCCTCACATCATCATCCTTTTCTAATCCACACTCAGATTTTCACACTGCACACTCCACTTCATTCATTTATCTCTCCCCCTCCACCTTCTCCTCACCTTCCTCTGCTAATCCACTCTCAGCTCTCCACACTCCACTCCACTTGCCACTTCACACTCCACTCCTCTCGCCACTCCGCATCCCCCCCTGAATCGCCGTCTTCAAACGCTGGTCTTTGCTTTGATCCACACGACAACAGCATCTCCCAGAAGACATAACACACTCCTTCACATCTCACCAAACCATTCCTAACACACCTCTTGATTCTCTTAAACTTGCCCTTAATTTCCTCTCGCCCCATCTTGAATGCTGAGTTGTAACACTGGATTAACGCTAGAAAATGGTGCTAGTCACGAAAAAGTGCTATGGAAAGGCTTCTGCCACTACGTAAAATAAGATGCAAAAGGACGAAAATCTGTGTCAGGTTAAGGTGAATGAACTATACTCTCTCTCTCTCTCTCCCACCTACTCCCACACGTCACTTTGATGCCTTTTTCATCCCTTTCCTCTTTTCGTATATCTTATCTTTCACTTTCCCTTTCTTTCTCCCTTCATCATCCTCCCTTCCCTCGCTCTCTCTCTCTCTGTTACCCTCCTTCCCCCCACCAAAGCAATAACATCCACCAAAAAGATAAACACACTCGTCCACATCTGCCAAAATGCATCCTAGCACAACTTTTCCTATATTCCTCCCTCCTACCCAATCTAACTATTTACCTCTCTGTTTTCCTCCTCCTCCTCCTCCTCTCTCTTTCCCTTACAGGTATGTCTTGCACCTTCCCTTTTTTCCCTTTCCCTGTATTTCTTCCTTATTTCCTCATATCATTTCCTTCATCTTCCGTTTCATCCTCTTTCATATCCTTCTTATTTCTGCCATTTCCTTCATCGCCTTCTTTTCTTCCTCCCTCTTCCCGCCTGCCAGTTCCTCTCTCACTTTCTCTTACTTCCTTTTCCATATTGTCTTTCCTTCGGCCATTTCCTTTCTCACATTTTCTTTCTCTGCCTTCTGTCATCTTCTCAGTCGACTTGTTTTTCTTCTCTGTCTTCTTTGTGCTGCTTCTTCTTTCTCCTTCCCTTTCCCCCCCTCCTCTCATCTTGTTTCACTCTGCCATTTCCTCACTTCCCTTCCCTTTCCTCTTCTCTTCTTCATTCTGCCATTTCCTGTCTCATCTTCTCTTTCCTCCTCTCTTTCATCATCCTTCATACTACCATTTCCTCTTTCACATTCCTTTTCCTTTTCTCTCATCTTCATTCTGTCATTCCCTCTTTCACCTCCCCTTTCCTCCTCTCTCTCATCTTCCTTCTGCCATTCCCTCCTCCTCCTCCTCCTTTTCCCCCTCCCTCTTCCTCTCCTCTCCCCCCCCCCTTCACTCACAGCTCTCCAACACTTCATTAACCTCTTCAACCAGAGAACGTATTTTTCCACTTCAGCCACTGGATGGGTGTTGAAGAGGGAAGCCTTCACGTGGTGGCACTGATGCAACCTGGGGCCTTCACTGCACTGCCCAGGTATACACTCTACCTTGAACTCACTCCCTATCCCCCAAAAGGAGATGGTGAACTGAAGAAGGGCAATCTCAGCCTGCAGTCCACTGGGTTCACATTGGATTGTTTTGATCTGACAGAATTGAGTCACACTTACAAATCTAAATACTAACTTGTAGCGGTAGGAATGAGTCTCCTTGGTTACTAGCCAAATTTACCTCCCATTCTGACTACTCCTACGACATGATTTAATTTAGCTGAGATGTGTTTTAATAGAGGGGTTGAAGGAGCTGGTTTTCTGCCCCTTCTAACTGTGTCCTCAGATTAATTATTCTGACGATAATAACAAGAATACAACTTATAAAATGTCATCGTAGTGAACAGTAGTAGTAGTAGTAGTAGTAGTAGTAACAGTAGCAGTAGTAGTAGTAGTAGTAGTGGAAAAAATAACTAACAGAATTATTATTATTAATAGTAGTAGTAGTAGTAGTAGTAGTAGTAATAGATTGGATGATGGATGGATGGATAGTAGTGGTAGTAGTTGTGGTGGTAGTAGTAATAATAGTAGTAGTAGTAGAAGTAGAAGTGGTAGTAGTAGTAGCAGTAGTAGCTGCAACCCTAGGCTCATCCAATCGTCAACCAGGTGGGCTGCAGGTTAAAGATGCCCTTCCTCTGCAGTTCACCTTTCTCCTCTTGGGGGACAGGTAGGGAACTGAGGGACGTCTGCAGGACCAGGACGCACCACCACCTGCCATACATACATACCACCACGCGAAGGCATCCCTCTGTAGCACCTGGTGAACGAGTCAGCTCATTTACCGCGACAGTGTGTTCTTTACCTGTATTTCCTATGGAGTTTTTTTTTTTCCCCCTAATAGAATATACAGGACACCAACTCTTTTTATACTGTTGTTTCCCATGGGCGATTTATTTTCCTTAATTAGGGGTGAGAATCTACAGTCAAAGATCTGTCTATCTATTGCCAGACACATTAATCCCGTATGGGGTGGCCACAAACAAATCGCCTCCGTGTCGCCCTGTCCCCCGCCGTTTCACTGCCCTGCTCCCAGCTCACACACCCCCTCTCTCATATACCTCTCCACTCCATCCAAAGATCTTTTTTTTTTCTTTTTGGGAGGAGGAGACTCTGGCAGTGAAGGGATTATTGAAGATTGCGCGGGGAAAAGTGTGGAGGTTTGGTTCTTGGGTGGATGCTGCATTTGCGTCTCTCCACCCATTTAACAAGGGGACCATAGAATGTTCCACTTCAGCCCGTGATCTGGTTATATGGTTACCACCCAGCGTTGTAAATGGTTTCCCGGATCACAAGAAGCCATTAGCCTTGTCACTCAGGGTAGTAAATGGTTTCACTCCTGTATTACGACGAGGAACAAAAATAAATCTAAAAATAGTCCACGGGGTGAAAGGAATAATGAAATGTGGGGAGTTGTAGGTGGGAAGAGAAGAGGAAGAGAATGAGAGGGAAAGGGATGAAGAAAGGGAGAGAAGAGAGGAGTAGAGAGGAAGAAAAGGGGAGTTAAAGAAAAGAGCTAAGACAGGGAAACACGAGAGACAGAAAGGAGGAAGAAAAAGTATGTGAAAGAGAAAGGGGGAAATGAAAGGGAGTGAGGACAACAGACAGGAAGGGAGAAAGTTATGAAAAAAGGGAGATAAGGAAAGTAACAAGGAAGAAGGAAGGTGTTTCAAGATAATGAGAGCGACAGACAGACAGACAGACAGACTGAGTGTTTTGTGTGTGTGCTGTGTTTTGTGTTTTGTGCCTTTGTTTTGTGTGTTTTTTGTGTGTTTCTGTATTGTGTGTGTGTTTGTGTGTGTGTGTGTGTGTGTGTGTGTGTGTTAATGGATGAGTGTAAGGATGTGTAACCGACTAATTGACAAGATCCCGGAAGTATGTCAACTGGGGGAGGGAAGGAGAGATAAAAGGCAGAGAAGAAGCAGGAAGAGGAGGAGGAGGAGGAGGACGAGGACGAGGAGGACGAGGAGGAGGACAGGAAAGGAGAAGAAGGACTCAAGGAATAAAGGAGGGAAAGAGAGAGGTATGAAGGATTTTAATGAAAGAGGAGAGAAAGACAGGAAGACTGAAATACTGAAGGAGAGAAGGACTGAAGGAGTGGAGGACTGAAAGAGGGAAGGATTGAAGGATACCGATAGAAGGAGGGGGAAGTCTATGTCGAAAGATAGGGAACTGAATGAAGGATATCTGATGAAGGATTAAAGCACACACACACGCGCACGCACACACACACACAAAGCAATCACAAACACAAAGACCACAAAAGCCCAGAAATAAACATCTCTCTGTTTGTCTGTCTCTCTCTCTAACAGAACCAAGGTAAGCTATCTTTACTCCCACGGCAACGAAGCGATCTAAAGCAGGGAATGACAGGTAACGGGAGGATGATATTAACTGCCTCCTTTGACTGCCATCACGACTAAGGGCGCGTCCACACCAAGTGCCTGCTGGTGCGGCCGGGAGTTCAGCATCACTGTAACCTATAGATGTTCTCGCCCGCACCTGCCCGCACCATCCGCACCGCCCACACCCACCCGCACCGTCCGCACCCGCCCTCAAGTGCCATCATCAGCAAACATTTGGTGTGGATGTGGCTTTGTACGGGGCGTTCCGTAAATAGCGCTCCGGGTGTCTTGTCTGTTGGTGGGACGGCTTGGTCTGCTGGTGTGGGCGAGGTTGAGGCACTGGGAGTGGGTTAGCCAAGCGTGCTACAGTAAGGCAACCAGTGACGAAAAATGTGTAAATGAAGAAGGGCAGACACTGGTATTCCTGGCTGAACCCTCCCCCTCAACACAAGAAATCGCCAGGCACAGTGCTGTAGAAGGCTCCCCTCGTCCTCTCCGCGGGGTGGGGACTCGTGTGTTGCAGGTACCGCTCAGTCAGCATTACCACTCTCCATCATGCATCACTAATTCATTTTCTACTCCCACGGCCACACTCACGTCCACAGCAGCCGAAAGAGCCGTCCCCACAAAACACAAGACACCGATTGAGTTTCTAGTTCAGCCCTATTTATGGACGGCCTTGTGTTGCTGCTACATTCAGACGATTTTATTCAGCTCAGAGGATGGATGGATGAAGGATGACTAGGGGATGATTGGATTAGACCTCGACTACGACTATGTGGAGTAGCGGAGAATGAGGGACTGACTAGGAGAGAGTATGTGCGTGAGATGAAGGGAGGGAGGGGGAGACCGAGGGTGAGTTGGAAAGATGGGATGGGGAGGTATATGAGAGAGGGAGTGCGAATTGAAAAGAAAGGGCAGCCTATTAGCGAAGGACAGGGCGACATGGGCTCATATTAACGTAAGGGAAAAGAAACTCCCTAACACTTTTTCCTTAGCGATTTTTTTTTTGGATATGGCTGGTTAATATAAGTTTGCATGATATTTAGGCAGAGTATGGCGATATTGGAAGGATTATGAAACACAGAAGAGGATAGTAATGTGCAATAAACCATAAATCGCTTAGGAAAAGGTGTTAGGGAGCTTTCTCAACGGTTCAAGATATACACCTGAAATGCCAATCAAGCCGCGTTTACTCAGTAAAAAAAAACACACACACAAGTCTGGCAGAATCTAAATTTTTGAAAAGGCGCGGACAGATGGGGCATTTTAAAACACGTATACAGTACAGGAGTGTTCAGGGTTGTGGTATGGTGGTTTTTCATTCATGGTAGTATTGATCATGGTAGTATTGATCATGGTAGTATTCATCATGGTAGTATTGATCATGGTAGTATTCATCATGGTAGAATTCATCATGGTAGTATTCATCATGGTAGTATTCATCATGGTAGTATTGATCATGGTTGTACTGATCATGGTAGTATTCATCATGGTAGTATTCATCATGATAGTACTCATCATGGTAGTATTCATCATGGTAGTATTCATCACACTTCATTCAGTGACACAGAGGTTGAGAATCATGATAATTGATTCCGAAATATTTGCGTGTGGAAAATATAAAATAACTGACCACCATTAACTACTAATAAGCATCACACACACACACACACACACACACACACACACACACACACACACACACACACACACACACACACACTCTCTCTCTCTCTCTCTCTCTCTCTCTCTCTCTCTCTCTCTCTCTCATAAAAAATTGAACGAGGTCAGGTGATGTGACAAGGGTGAGGGAGAGGGTGAGGGAGAGGGTGAGGCAGGAAGGGTGAGGCAGAGGGTGTGATATAGCCAATTTGCGCCTCACCCAAAGGTCAGGTCAGGTCACCATAAATACTTCCTTATGACCCATCCTCTTAAAGGGACCTAAATTATTGAGCATCGTATTAAGTATTAGGCTTCGTTAGCAATCCCCATTCCCATGTCCTTTATATTCTCACTTGCCCTAAAATTACCATCTCTCCATCCTGACCCTGGAAA
Organism: Birgus latro; assembly: GCA_018397915.1. Classification (NCBI taxonomy): domain Eukaryota; kingdom Metazoa; phylum Arthropoda; class Malacostraca; order Decapoda; family Coenobitidae; genus Birgus; species Birgus latro. Next base: position 7,900 of record JAGKTI010021178.1, on the reverse strand, counting down.
ATGGTAGCAGTCACGAAGAAGTGCAATGGACTGGATACAGAACGAAAATCCACTTAATCTTATACCTCTTCATCTCGAGGACACTTAGTTTTGATTTTGTTTCGACCGGACAGTTAAATTCAGACTGAGGGAGACTTTTCTGAGGAGGTTAGATATAGAGTTTAGGTCACTGGAATTCCCTGTATCGTAAGCTAGAGTATACGGTGGTGGAGTTCTTAAAGTGGAAAGGACGTGCAATCATTCATCACTGTGTCATTTTCATATCATCTTCACCAACCTCCTCCTCCCCTTGTACACACGTCTTCTTTCATGCATCACCTCCCGCCCCTCCACTCATCGCCTCCCTCCTTCCATCCATCAGTAATTCCATCGTCGTGATCGCCTCACTCCAGAGATTTTCGCTGATCATTATTTCTCCCATCTACACCCCCACGGTCATTATTATTATTATTATTATTATTATTATTATTATTATTATTCATATTTCTTTCCTCTTTCCTTCATCCTTATCTCTCTCCTTACACCTTACACTCTTCACTGCATCTTTCGTTATATCAGAATCATCATTTTCATCACCTGATCATTCCATTCACATCATCCATACTCTTCACTGCATCTAGTTCACCACATCATATTCATCACTGTCATCCCTCTATCCTTCTCCTCTAACCATACACCTCTACAATATCCCATCCATATCATTTGTCTTCCATTCTTCCTCTTTCCTTTATCCTTATTTCTCTACTTCCATCCAGTCCCCTTCACTACATCGAACTCACTACATCTAACCCACCATTACCATCCTTCACCATCCTTTCCAGCCTACCTACTCTAAGCATTTCCCTACCATACTCCTTGTCTTCAGTTCTTCCACTCCTTCTTCCTTACCTCTTTCCCCCCATCCACCCTCTTTGCTGCATCTAATTCATCTTAGCCAGTTCAGTCTTGTCAACCCCCTTTCACTCCATCCACATCCACATCCACAGTCCTTTGTATTATTGAGCTTTTTTTTGGGGGGGTATGTGTGTGTGTGTGTGTGTGTGTGTGTGTGTGTGTGTGCCTATTCACTGTGATATCTGTTCCAACTTTGCTATAATCTTTTTACTCTACCTTAACCTAAAATTGCAATCTCTCCATCTTGAATACTGAGCTTAGGAATAGATTTACTCAAGCTTATTAGGCTAGTCACGATGAAGTGTTCCGAAAAAGGGGCGTAGAGCCGTGGCATTGCCCTTTTCACTCAGTGAGCTACGATAAACAAGCCACAAGAGGTCGTAAGTCTGCATCAGGTTAGAGTGAAAGGACTTTAGGACCTGCTCTCATGTTTGGTACGAATTTTACGGTAGAATTCCTTGCTGTTGTTAGCGTCATTACCCCGTTGACCCTCTAAAGAACGGGACAACTCTAGTAATCATTTCCAGCTCCCGACGCGCGATTTCGTTCGTCCAAAAATGCGTCACAGGAGCTGGGGATCAGTATACAAGCACCATTAACCCCTTCATGGTCGAAACAACTCTATTTCTTTATTCCAGGTGAGGCCAGACTTAATGAAACTAGGCTGGGAAAATGGGAGAGTGGCAAATTATCACTGAAACTGATCGTGTTGGTTTGCATCATCATTACCATCATCATCACCATCATCATCATCATCATCACATCCACCCTCACCGTTCTCACCACCACCACCACTGCATTCGTCGTTCTCATCACCATTATCATCATCACCATCATCATCTCTTCCTTCACCATCACCACCACCACCATCATCGTCACCATCTTCATCATCATCATCTCTACCTTTACCATTCTCATCATCACCACCACCACCACCACCACCACCATCATCATCATTCTCACCCCCCTGTTACTTTCACCCTGTTTCTGTCATTCTATTCGTTCAGTCCACTTCGTTATTCTCACCCTATCCTCTCCTTGTCATCTCATTCTTTCTCTTCACCCTATGACTTCATCATACCCACCCCATCACAGAGGCTAATAACTTTTCTACTATGTGACATTGAAGATTCTTTCAGCAGTTAGTAGATACATTCAATTAATTTTGTTTTTAGATATATATTTACTCATGAGACCAAAGAAACCACTTGGAATCCCAGGTTTCCAAGGGAATGTACTAAGAGCTTCAACTGACGTGCTCCACTATGAAACTGAATTTAAAAAGATTTCCTGTTGTAACACTATGTGTTCTTGCATGAATTCTAACAATTAAATCTTGGACATTACGTTCATAATTTTGCATGAACGTTCTTCTATGTTTAGAGGGTGAAATCAGCAAGGGTAACTGCACCATTTCTGTGTTTTATCATTTGATCAATAGCCAAGCGTTTACCGACGCAGTTCGTTGACACGGCAAATCGGGAGCGGAGAACTGACCATTGCACGTGTGATAAATGCTACGGCGCCTCGCTATGTGCACATCCAGGGGGAAAGCGTGAGAGAAAGAAAAAACGTGAGAAAGTGAACATTTTAGCTCAGTAATATTATTCTTCTGCTATTGCTCAACTACCTCACCAGAAATGTTGAAAGTTTACACGAAGATGAAATTATGATGATAGGCGTATGTACAAACGCTCGCTCGTGAGTGGCGACCATCGTTGAGGGAGGTACTACCATGGGAGTGCCCTGGGACCTGGGCCTTGATCTCTGGTCTAGAAAACATCCTAAGACAACGAAAATACGAACCAGGCAAGTAAGCTGCTTTGCGCTGACTTCAGAAAGGACAACAAGGACAGGGAATGGGTAGGCGGGTGGAGGAACAAACAGAGAGAGACGAAACTGAGTTGGTTGAGAGTAACAGGAATTTTATGGTGTAGGTACGAAGGAAGGCAGCCTAAGGATGGTGATGTGAGAGTGAGTATGGTGATGTGACAGTATGGCGGAGAGAGTATGGTCGGGACCACCGAGCTATCAAGGCCACCACACATGGGCCTGTTTTGGGCCGTGACGTCACTACGACCGGGGTTTGGCGGCCGTAAAAAAAGGGATTAAAGAATCCCCTGAGCTAGACCTTACAATGAGATCATATAGCCCCGCTAGGTGACAGGAGGGCGCTACCCCTCCCGGTACGGCAGTCCCGGGCGCGGCTCGAACTCGCGACCCCCCGGTCCCGAGCTCGATGCTCTACATCCGAGCCACCGTGCCCCCGGCCCCCCAGTGTTGGCGTGCGTAAGCGCCAGTGTACAGTGAGGTACGGGCGGGGTTATTCCGCTGCAGGGTCAAGGACATCTTACACCTGAAATTCCCTTAACCGTGCAGAAATTTGTGGAGTGAGACCATATACAGTATGCCCTGTTCTTGTGTTGTGCCCAGATGCAAGGGAAATTATAAACAAGGGCCTAAAGCACATGTATTTGGCTTTCCCAAAGATCTCGCAAGCAAATGGCAACGCGCCATTAAGAGAGACAACTTTTCAGCCAGCCAACATAGCAAGGTAAATTCGGTACTATGACTCCTTGTAGTTGTTAAGATTATGGATATTAGCCCTGTACAGATAGAAACTATGAACTTTCATAAATACGGCCGTATAAGGTGGATAAACTAGCTTCGATTGCAGGCGAGAGGGAACATGATTGGGAGGCTTCTCTTTTGAACATTGTCAAATTCCTTTCACTTTTGCACATAGTACATTTAATTTAATTACCCACTTAACTCCCTTATACTTTAGTGCCATATAGTCATTGTTTTGGCTTGGTGCTAGCTTTTCAGTTCAAATTCAAACTCCATGAGGGAGGATGCTGTGAATAATTTGCTGTATATTGTATCAAACCCGTTTCTTTTGAAATGATACAGTAGACGTTTCAGCAACTACATGGAAATTTTAGCCTTAGTCAGCAATTATAGGACGTTAAGTTTGGAAAAAGCGCTTCAGAATATTTCGCCTTGATTAATTTATGCATTTCTGTAGTTTCTTTGTGTTGTGATTTTAACTCTTGAGTAATAGACTTGAGCAATACTTAACTTCAGGTAATTATATTTATATATGGGGCTGAAACATGGAATATGGGTGTAGCAGAGAGGAAAAGTTTGAATGTAATGGAGATGAGGTGTCTGAGGAGTATGTGTGGAGTGACGCGTATGGATCGAGTGAGAAATGATGAAGTGCGAAGGAGAACTGGAATTGTTCGGGAGATGGCTGATCGAGTTGAACAGAGGGTGTTGCGATGGTTTGGGCATATGGAGAGAATGGATGATGAGCGATTGGTGAAAAAGATAACTAGATCTGATGTGAGAGGCGTAAGGCTGAGAGGAAGACCACGAATAGGATGGATGGACAGTGTGAAGAGAGCGTTGGATGCGAGAGGGTTGTCTGTTCAGCAAGGAAGAGTGGCTGTGTGTGATAGAAATGAATGGAGAGAATTGTGAATGAATAAATGATGACGCAGCCCTGAGAGGATATTCCTCTGCATTTTGTCTGATCAGCTGATCAGGTCAGGTGCAGGTAAGGGGCTGGATCCATTATGATGTGGCAGGGGTAAACCAGCTTTGCTGTCGGGCCCTGCTGCGGATGTCACTGACTGCACTGCGTGGTTGACCCTCGTGCGGTGTGGTGCGGTGAGGATCTGTCCCTTCTCCCCTTTGGGGCTAAGATGCGAATGAATGTGTATGAGTGGATGAGTAAATTGGTAGTGTGTTGACCTGTCTCGGCTACCTCCCTTTTCTTGGGGGAAGCAGCCTAGGTATATAGATAGATAGATAGATAGATATAGCAATTGTTTTCCACACGAAATAGTATACAACTCTTTAAACTGGAGGAGTCTCCAAATACACGAGTTGCCCTAGATATTTAATTGCAGTTTTCTGTAATAGTAAACATCAAAGACTTCAGAAAAGTAGATTCTAATCACAAATCAGACGTAAAAGACTCCATTCTGTATGGCTTGTAGAAGGTTTCAGTTTGGCATTAACATTTTGTGACACAATACCAATGTTCATGCCGTTTTCGGTGCAAAATTCTACGAGTGAGTGGTGTGAGAGTGAGCATGGTGGAGTATGGTGTGAGAGTATGGTGGTGTGAGTGAGTATGGTGGTGTGAGTGAGTATGGTGGTGTGAGTGAAAGGAAGAGGAGGAGTAGAGGAGTGTGTGTGTGTGTGTATGTTGGTGTGTGTGTGTGTGTGTGCGTGTGTCGCTAATTAGGTCAGGACACACCCTCTAAAGCCATCACAACGTCACCATCTCGAGAGAGAGAGAGAGAGAGAGAGAGAGAGAGAGAGAGAGAGAGAGAGATCACTATGCAGGGAGAAGCGCAGACACCCTGAGACAGCAGCACTCACCAAGATTACCTGACACCTCTCTCTCTCTCTCACACACACACACACACTCGCCCACACACACACACACACACACACACACACACACACACACACACACACACACACACACACACACCTGCATCACCTGAAAGCAAACTCGAACAGCCACTCCACCCACAAATTTCCCCACGTATGTTTGAAAGAAAAAAACACACACACACACACACCCTCACCTGGTCCATTGTCCCATCGATCAATTTCAGAAAACAGTGTGGAAAAAAGTGTTTTAAAAAATGGACTTTCATGGACCGGAGGAAAAAATCTCGCTTGGAACTGAAAGGGGGAAATTAGTGTTTGGTGTCACCTTTTTCCTTTTGTCTTGAACACCATGGTTTAATTGGACGGTGTGTGTGTGTGTGTGTGTGTGAGAGAGAGAGAGAGAGAGAGTGTGTATGTGTGTGTGTGTTCGTTCGCAAAACAGATATCTCAACAGCATTTCTTCTGCAGACGCATCACGCTTATCACTTCTAATTAGCCCCTTGTACAGTACTCTCTTTATACCGACTAACTGTATGAAGGATGTGCAGGAAAATAACAAACTATCATTATATATAAATTGGTTAGGAAATGGGTCTCTCTCTCTCTCTCACACACACACACACACACACACACACACACACACACACACACACACACACACACACACACCTGCAGAACAACAAAAAACATCAACCCTTCACCTCACCTCAAACTCACATCTCCATTTGCCTCACACCTTCATTCCAATATCGCCATACTCTGCTTAACTAAGGTATCAATTAGTAGGATCCAAGAATAAATCGCTACGGAAGAGGTGTTTGGGAGCTCCTTCACCCGACGAGAAATACGACTTACAGGCCCTTATTCTCCTCGGTTAAGGAAGCTCCCTAACACCTTTTTCTAAGCGATTTATTTTGTTTACTACTCCTTACTCTCCTATATATAAATCCTTCAAAGCTCGTCATACTCTGCATAAATGACGTACAAAAGGGCATTAACAAGCCGTAACCAAAAATAAATCGCTACGGAGAAGGTACTAGGTAGCTCCCACGTTTACTAACATCACTTAGAGAATCCTATACCACATTCATCTTAACTTGGCCCAGAGATTTTTTCAGCTTATTTCATGGACCTAAGTGGCAGAAAGTGACAATGCTATGGCTCTACATCCGGTCCATAGCACTTCTTCGTGACTAGCATCATATTCTAGTGCTAGTCTCTTGTTTCGGCTCAGCATTTAAGACGCGAGATATAGCAAGTTTAGGCCAAGTTGGAGTTAAGAGAGAATTACGGCTCAACACCTTTTCTAGAGCACTTCTTTGTGACTAGCATCATATTCTAGTGTTAATCTACTGTTACGGCTCAGCATTCGAGACGGAGAGATGGCAATTTCGGCCCAAGATAGAATAAACAGAGTAAAAGTTTACCACAGTGAATCCACACACGGTCGGGAGAACTCTACAACGGCATTCCATACAACGCCTGTCAGTTCTATGCGGAAGGGAGTGTGGGGTGGTTACAGGGAGTGTGGGAGGGGGAGTGGGAGTGTGGAAGGGGGAGAGGGAATGGGAGTGTGGGATGGATCCAGGGAGTGAGAGAGGGGGAGGGGAAGTGTGGGAGGGGAAGTGGGAGTATAGGAGGGGGAAGAGGGAGAGAAGTGTGTGTGTGGCAGGGGGAAGGGAGTCTGGGATGGATACAGGGAGCGTGGGAGGGAAAGGGGGGAGAGGGAGTGTGGGATGGAAATAGGGAGTGCGGGAGGGGCAGAAGGAGTGTGGGAGGGGCAGAGGGTTTGTGGGAGGGGTAAGGGGGAGAGGGAGTGTGGGAGTGGGAAGAGGGAGAGGGATTGTGGGAGAGAAAAAGTGTGTGTGGGAAGGGAAAGGGAGAAAGGAAGTAAAGGAGGGAATCAGGGATGTGACAGATATTTCCCAGCCTTTAAGGTCAAAAGTCTCTCCTCAGCTGAATAAAATCTCTCTGAGGCAGCAAGAACGAGGGAGGAAATGAGGTACTCTTGAAGCGCTTGAAGGGGTCCTGTCGAAAAAGACTAGCCAGACGATTGGGGGAAAGTGTGGACCAAGTTGAGGGAAGGTAAATATCAAGTTTGCTGAAGTTGCAGGTGGAGTGTGTGGGGGAAGGAGAGAGGGAAAAAAGAGGAGAGAGAGAGAGAGAGAGAGAGGAATTTTGAAAGAGTATATTGGTCAGGTTCGTAGGTGTGGCAAAGAGGTAGGATTAGACGAGAAAGAATAAATTCTGAAAGAGGGCGAGGAAAAACGTTAAGGGAAAACAGACGTGAAGAAACGAAGAAAAGACAACAGTGGTAACCTTGTCTAGTCCAGTTAGTAAGTCAATTTAAGAGGTGAGAGGAAAGGAAGGAAAAGTGAAGAAAATCAACGAAAAAATCGGAAACAAAGTAAAGGAAAAAGGAGAAAAGAATATTGGACTGAAATGGCCCTGAGGTAAGAGAGAAAGAGGGAAAAGAGAGAAAAAGAAATAATACATCGTACAGGTTGGTCCTAAAAAGAAATCCGTGACTCTTGACCAAAGAAATTTAAGAACTATGTAAAAATAAAAACCTGTTATTACGAGGAAAATAGGA
>JAGKTI010021177.1:0-15886 GCA_018397915.1 Birgus latro | reverse complement strand
TACTCTGTAATCAGTCTGTTTTATCCACGTACCTCTTTCTTGTGATACCCAATATTATCCTTTCCATTCTATTCCAAGTAAAGCTTTCTTTCCAACAATATTGTTATACTCCACGTTTCTGATCCATAAATTAGAACACGAAGAGCATATTGATTAGATAACCATTTATTCTGACATAAGGATGCCGCTTGTCTTTCATTTAGTTTTATAGTTTAGTAAAAGCTTTCACCCAATTCCTATTCATCGCTTGATTTCTGTGTCATGAATTGAAATTATTTGAACTACTGCCTTGGTGTTATTCCTTGAACACATTAAAGTTTTTGATCTTATATTTTTAGAGGAAAGGAATGAACATATCTTTTAGATTTAACCTTCAGTTCAATGACATATTATACTATTAATATTCTTGTGATTTCTACGCAATTTCATTTATCTCAGCAAAATCTTCTCGTACTGGAGTGGTAAATGAAGGCTGCATATGAGCCTTCTAGTTCGAAAAGTCTCTCCTAAGATGAGTAAAATCGTCTGGCATAGCAAGAACAAAATATAAGATGCGTCGCTGAATCGAAGGGTTAAGCTTCGTCTTCTTTATGTTCATTTTCAGATCAATTTTCTGTTTTTCACTGCTTTAATCAGATTTAGTTTCTGGCAGGTCGTCCCCTAAAAAAAAAATACAAACTGTCGTCCTCCATCAACTACTGCTGAGTCGATAAACTCGATTTCTTCGCCATTCCAACCTAAATTTCTGAATGCGTCTCCTGCAACAGAACCTCTCTTGAATTATATTTTCTGGTTGTCCTTATGCGGTTCCGTGGTAGCACTGATGTCTCTATGAATATTTTCTAATGCTTTAACACAAGATTCCTCTATAAGCTCTCCTTAGACTGTTTCATCACTGCTACAATTTCAACCAAGTCAAATGATTTTTTACAATAAATAAATGTCACTAATTTCGTTTTTCATTTATTTGTTAATAGCTTGAGTATGGTCTGTTAACTGTGCAACCACTACGAAATCCAGTTTGTTCTCTTGACTGATTTGTTCTCTTGACTGGTCTAGAGTAGAGAGACGTCGATTTATCAACATTTTTTGAAAAGTTTGTACATAAAACATTTTACTGGATCGTGGTTCTTTGGGACTGTAACCCCTTAGTGATGGATGGGGGCCCCTATCATCCACTACCTCTATTTAGTGCTGCTTTAGGTGACACCGTACTGAGTGACAAACCTTAAGGTTTCCTGTAACCCAGAATACCATTCACAACTCCGGGTGGAAACCATATACCAAATGACGGAATGATATGGAGCCTACTATGGTGCCCCTGTTAACTAAGTGTAGCAACACAAATGAGGCGTCCATGTAAGAACCAAACCTTGATACCCTGATGAGGCGCTGTCTACCACAAGGGAACATAGATTCACTGCACTGGATGGCCCTGCAAGGTCGGTTGCTTTCCTGTGGTTGACGAGTCTGCTCGGCGAGACATGTTGGGATTACTCTACTTCTGCTGCAACTCCTCCTACTGCTACTATTATTATTATTACTACTACTAATTCTACTACAACTATTACTGCTACTACTACTTGTACTGCTACTCCCACTATTACTACAACCCTACTGCAACTGCTACTACTACCCGTTAGCCGTGGGGATTGTGGTACCTCACAGTCCTGTGACACAGAGATTGAATCTTTCAAAAACCACCTTTAGTAGAATACAACATACTAAGAAAATGCACCTACTTACTTTGTATGGGTCTTTTCCTGGCATTTATGACATGCTTTGCACTCCTGCTGAGTTAACTGAAGCTGCTAATTCCTACAATGCGCATTAATTTCGTTATGCAATCATTGTGTGTGTAAGTATTGCGCAGTGATCATTTAAGAATCATAAATAACTCCCATGACTATTTTCAAGTGAAACTAGCTCAGCTGAAATTATTCTATTATGTGTTATGCATTACGTCATGTTTTCTAACATTACAGATTACATAGTCATATGTTCACAAACGTCCTAGAAATTATTTAAAATATTTTAAAAATTATCCCAGAGTTCTATACATACCTATTGTACACTTTACTAATTTCTCAAGTGTTCTTCTCAGTGTCCTCCAGTGTTCTGACAGTGGGAGAAACAACATAGCAAAGTCAGCTGACACACATGTTCCCCCTTTCACAGCTCCAAGATGACTAGGGACGGGTGGTGGGAGTGAGCCAAGAACTCGCATCTAAACTGTGACGTCTGATATCAGGAAGTAGTGTAAAATCCTCAGATGTGCATATACTGTATGTTGCCCACAGCACTGCAACCACCATCCTGACGTACTGTACTTTTATATTCGCCGAGGTGCAAGGGTTTATTACATCTTTTTTGTTTGCCAGAATAACAGATGCATTTCCCAAGTTCTGGGTACTGCTTTGACTTCTCAGCATAACATACATAGTATTACTAATGTGCTTAATGCAAAGTCGCTTGCATCCTTATTTAGATTACATATGAAACCCAATTATCCCCTACATCACTCATTTTCATTCCTCCGGAGACTTTCTTTACTTTTTCTAATGAAATGATGGGGAAAAACGTATAGGAAGCAGTCATCCCAACTCATAAAAGATGGTGCCCCCCCCACCCCCAAGCTGACCGAGGTCCTCTTCATAGGATGCAGGGCAGGTGGGTGTTTGGCAACCAGGCAGAAGTCACTATCGCATTTGCTGTCATTCCCCTCCACCAACGGTATTATGGTGAGGTACCACAGACAGACCCTCCCTCCTGCTAGGAACACTGGCGATGGAGAATCAAATGCGGGGGTTTACAACACCTCAGTTAAGCTACCTATGATATTTTCTTTTAGAAATAGTGATAAATATCACAAAATATATAGGAACTCACTGGTAACATATTAGCTTTAGTGTCATGATTCAACTGAAAAAAATAAATACTGAATCGATTTAAAGAACATACATCATGGTAAAAATATATATAAACATGGGATACTAGAGTACAAGGTGCAAAAATATTATTTGGCATTTATTTTCAACCTGTACATCTGACCATCCTCCCAAAAATTTATTTATTTTTTGGTTGGGCGATGACACTTTGGAATGTAAAAACGGAGAATGTGAAGAGAATCACTACTGAGGTATTCAGACAAATAATCCACAATGACCTTGGCCAGACTTAAACAAAGGAGAATGTTCTCACAAAAAAACATGGGTGTTCTTACAAAAAATAACATGGAGGGGATAAAGTACAACCAATGCGCAAACAAAATCCTCCCTAAACTGGCCTTTTGTATACACAGTACACAGTGTCCCTTAGAGACACATCACAGGAATGTTACTGTCTGATTTTCCCAGGGTGCCTGGTTCCTTTCCCAAAGTCAACAGCCAGACGAGGCAATTAGTGCACGTTCTGAAGACTGAATTGAGTCTCAACTAGGAAACCTCATATAATTTCATTGATTAATCATATTCTCCACTAACACACTACCAGGTATAGAAAAGTTTTCTAGTGGAACTAGACAATTCCTTTAATGAGGATCAGTCAGAGTCAGCCAACGTCCCAACGGGCCAGCGTGAAAACGGTTGGCGGCCTGTAGGTGTAACCTGTCTCCCACAGATTATCAGTTAAAAAAACAGACTTATGAAAATCACAAGTGAATAAGCCATCACTCAAATACAAACCTGAGAACAGTTCCCGCTAAAAATCGAGGTACGCATCACAACCTGCAAAGTTACATGAGCACCAGTCAAAGAACATAGCACCTTCACAATGGCATTAAGGTCCACTGTATCTATTACAACCAATGGTTCCTGAGAAAAATTAAGTACTTAAGTAAACTGAGTAGAGAAATGAGTACATATAAATATTTTGTGTAACTATCACAGGTCAGTATACCTCATGCAAGAATACCATTTTACACCTTAGGACAATGATCTTCCTTTACAAACACGAGTACTATCAATACGATCATACATCCAAAAGATGTCCTAACTCTAAAGTTCTTTAATCAGTCTTTACACCTTAGGACAATGATCTTCCTTTACAAATACTCTCAATACGATCATACATCCAAAGGTTGTCCTAACTCTAAAGTTCCTCGATCAGTCTTGATGGAGGTTTCCTCACTCTTGGCTGGGATCCATTGGCACAGTCCCAACTCACATCACTACACATTTGCACATGTTCCTGTGGTTTAGAGAGCTACTCCTCAGTTCCACAGTATTTCTTTACCTTGTCGGCTGCTTGATAGGTCACCACATCGTCAAACATATTCAAACCATCTCTAATGATTTCCAACACCCGGAATGGTCCAAGCCACTTTACGTTCGACTTTCGACTTGTACCTAATAGAGGATTTTCATTTTTCACCCACACTAAATCATCCTTTTCCACAACCTCATTTTTCCAGTTCCTGTTTGCTCTGTCAATGGTCCTTTTAGATTGCTGTGTTTAAGTTTCTTGAATTGTCTCATAGGCTAGTGCCTCTCCCTCACCTGAGTCCTTAATCATCAGAAGAGTTGCACTAATTTGTCTTGGGGCTCTCCGATAGAAAAACACAATATGTGGTGTCTCTTTCAAAGTGGTATGGCTTAAAATTCTCTGACACTCACTAAGACATTTCTGTCACATAAGAGGATGACCTTTAAACAGATTACTTAGCACACTTTTCAGTGTGAGATGCATGTGCTCACACATGTTATTACCTTGTGGGTGATAGGGTGTAGTGTAGCCAAGTTTAACCCGCCGAGTCCCATCGACGTACGATGTACGTCGCTACTTTTTTCCGCGGACAGACCCAACGACGTACACCGTACGTCACGCAATTGCAAGGCCCATTGTGTGCACATTTTTCAACACTCGCGGGTGATTTTTGGTAGGCATATGTGGGAGACCTTCCTCTACCTGCTGTCAAGCGGGGATACTGCCTGACCCCTCCTAACCCCCCTTCCCCCCTCCCCCCCACACTGGGCAATTCACCTGTTAGCAGTAGCCCAGCAAGTAAAGGTATGTTGCCCCACGGTCTCTCTAATGACGAAATTCACAGTGAAAGTGATTCATGAGGTGGAGGACAAAGAAACAAAGAAGCTAGAGGTAGAAACAAACAGAAGTGATGAGGTGGTAATGTCGTAAAGGAAGGTGCCATATACTACGGTTTTGGGTAAGTGAACAATGCTTATAAATGTCTATATTATTGTGTGAAAACCATTATAGACTTTTACTACACATAAATTCGTACCAAATAAATGAAATAAATGCGTAATTTAAAGTGGTTTGAATTAATCAACCCTTCCATAGTTCGTTTTCTTAGCCACGTACCCTGAAAAAGAAGGAAAACGTAAGGTTGAGTGACACCTGTATCAACATTTTTTTACCTCAGGATCGCGATTTCACTATGAATTTTCGATGTTTCTCACCAAAAGCGAAGGTTTCATCCAAAAAACAAAAAGTCGAAAATCGGTCGGGATCTGGGGGTAGGCTGGGTAAAAAACCAGTCGGGACTCGGCAGGTTAATATGGAGCTGTTTGTAAAGACTTTTGAACTGTTGAGAGGTAAACTCAGTTCCATTATCAAGCACTAGCACTGTAGGAGTTCCAAAGTCTCGCAGATACTCTTCAGTGGTCTTGGCCCTTAATACATAAAATTTTACATATCTGTTGCAATGATCTGCAATGGTGAGAGCATAATGGTACCGTTTGTTCCCTGACACATGTCTGTCAACACTAACACGCTCAAGGGGTTTAGTGACTGGAGGTAGTTCCTGCCACTTCTGTTGCAAACATGGGTACCCTTATGAACCTGACACTCAATACATTCTCTCACATATAACATGGCATCAGTTCTAAGAGTTGGCCAATAGAAGTAAGTCTCCATTTTGTCAATAGTCTTCTTAACTCCCAAATGACCAGACTGTTCATCATGTGCGAACTTTAAGGCTGCTTTTACCAAACAGTTTGGCACAGCTAAAACAAAGTGAAGTTTCTTGTCCTTCTTTGGCAGTGAGAGGTAAAGCAGGTCCTCATGTAATGCAAACTGATTTAAAGTGGCTCTTGGATAACGCTTCTTGGGAACTGCTCCACCCTCTAAGTAAGTGATCAGATCATTCCACCTGGACTTCTTCCTTTGTACATCCTTAAACTCTTCCTTGGTCAAGCCATGTCATGTCTCGGACTGACTGTTAACTATAGACCGACCTGGTCTACTAAGCTGATCGGCAACCACAGTTAAGCGACCTTTTTTGAAATTTATATCAAAGGTATAGTCTCTCATGTCAATTAGCCATCAGTTCATTCTGGGGGACTTTGTTTTCCTACGGATGATAGAAACTAGAAGCTGGTGGTCTGTCATTATTGTAAAGTAAGTTCCCCACAAATAATGATGAAATTTCCCACATGCTAGCGCAATGGATAATGCCTCTTTGTCTGTGGTACTGTATTTAGTTTCAGCTGGTTTGAGTTTCTTGGAGATATAAGCAATAACGCTAAGGCTACCATCATCTTGCTGTTGCATTAAGGCTGCACCGACAGCTGTAGCATTCGCATCAATATGCAAAACATAAGGTTTACTCAAATCAGCCTTCACCAGTACAGGTGGCTGGACTAAAGCTCGTTTCAGATGTTTGAAAACTCTCTGACATTCTGGAGTCCACGAAAATGTCTTATCCTTCTGCAACAACTGTGTCAAAGGGTATGTGATCGTTGTAAAATTTTTGATATGTTTCCTGTAAAATCCACACATACCCAAAAACCTTCTTACCTCCTTTACATTCTTTGGGGGTTTCATATGATGAACTGACTCAACATTTTCTGGATCAGGGATGCACCCTTCCCCAGACAGTATGTGGCCCAGAAACTTTATGTGTCTTTTGACCAAGATGGCACTTTGTTACATTGAATTTCACTCCTGCTTGGTGTAAATGGTGAAAGAGTTTATCTAGGCGCTGTAATAATTCATCAAAAGAAGTAGCCCACAAAATAACATCGTCTAGATAGTTCTTCAAGCAACCTTCCCTCAACAATGGGGTTAGCAACTTTCTCACCACCCTAGAAAATATAGCAGCACTGCAACTCAGTTCAAGGGGCAAGCACTTAAATCTGTACAGTGTAATGCCATGTGTAAAAGTGGTCAAGTCTCTACTGGCGTCATCTAAGACAACCTGGTAATAGGCATCCTTAAGGTTTAATGATTCACAATATTTCTGACCAGTTACACTTTCTACCATCTCTTCCAGTTTGGAAAGTGAGTACAGACTACAGGTCCAATTTTGTGTTCACTTCTCTGTAATCCAAGCACATCCTCTTTGATCAGTCCAGTTTACTAACTATTACAATTGGGCTTAACCAAGCCACTGTGGATGGCGGTATTATGTCTCTATCCACCATTTCATGAACCATATTGCTGATAATTTCCTTAGCTTTCTTTGGGTAGTGATACTCTGCGGCTTTGACTGGGGAATCGTGCCTAACTACTATCTTCGCTGGAGGTCCCATGATTTTTCCTAATTTTGACGTCAGCCATAAACAATCCATGATGTTGTTTTAACAGTGTTTTAAGTGGTAACTGCTGTTCTAATGTCAGATGGCCCCACTTCTTTGTTTTAAGCAACTCCTCAAATTTCTCCTCTCTGCTGGCTGTAGTAGTAATGCTATCAGTATGAGGGATCAAATCATTTGAAACTTTACTAACCAGACAAGACTGCCCAGATTTTTCAATGTCATTCTCAGCAATGATCCTATAAGATGCTATAATAGTCCCAGGTTTAAGTACAATGTCTGCCTGGCTCTGGTTGATAAAAGGC
The DNA here is from genome assembly GCA_018397915.1 of Birgus latro. NCBI lineage: Eukaryota > Metazoa > Arthropoda > Malacostraca > Decapoda > Coenobitidae > Birgus > Birgus latro. Next base: position 8,088 of record JAGKTI010021177.1, on the reverse strand, counting down.
AAATGAACTTCCCCCTTTCATGGAGTGTAGTGCACAACAATGAATCAGCTAAACTCAAAGATGTTTGGGGAGAGATTTCCAACACTTTGTTGGGTTCTTCACTAACTTGAACAGGCAACACACATGCTTGCAAACGTCCAACGACAAGTTCTTCCCGTAGGCGAAGATACTCAAAAGGCTGCTTAACTGGGCAGATCAATCTCATCCTATGTTCGCTTCGCTTGTAGGATGAACGGTAAAGGTGCCTAACTGGGTAAATGGATTCATCCCAATTAAATGTTTGCTGCTGATGATTCCATTCTAAAGGGGCTTTGCCCAACACATCTACTCCTAATAAGAGATCAGTCTCAAGAAAGTGATCAGGGACTACCAAAGTTAGGTGTCGAACAGTCTTTGTGCTACCAATTAGAATATCCAGGTACACAGAGCCTAGTACAGGAAGTGGTGTTTTTGATATTCCTTTCACTGGAAGAAAGTTCGCATTCTAGGGCAAATCTACTCCAAGTTGACTTACAAATTTCTTTGAAGCAAGGGTTACTTCACTCCCCATATCTGCCAATGCAGAACTCGATCTCTGGTTCACAATCAATGAAATGGTGGGACATCGAATTGTTCCAGCTCTACCTAGTCAGCTCGACTGTCTGGACTGTCGTCCTGGGCAATCAGCATTTCCCTTCCTACAACCTACTCTTAAGCAGTCAAAACAAGCATTCCTTTCAGATGTAAAAGGGCTAGTTGCTGGAGGATGATTAGTTTTTAACAATACCCACAGTAAGTTTTCTTAGGAGGAGGTTTAAGGGCTTTCATTTGTCGAATTAGGTTAAGTGCTCATTCGATTTTATCAAACCTATCTGTTCTTGTAAGCACTGTTTTGGGTGGCATCGATGAGGTCACAGGAGCCATATCTCTCCTTGCACTCACCCGTTTGACATCTCTGTTAGATATTAGGACAAGTCTCCTCTCATCCTCAACCCGTTTAAGAAATTCAGTAAGGGAGACAGTGTCAAAGAAATCACCAAGCTTACACTGGGCAATTTCAAGATGTCCCTGGAATCATTTTCTATCAGTGAATTTCTCCGCATCAGGGATGGAATCTTTAGGGAATTTGGTCTACAGAGCCGTCACTTTACAATTTAATCTGTTCACAAAGGTTCTGGGGCTTTCCTCAAAATCATTGGTGATTCCCTCAATAATTGGCCAAGCGTCTGTAATATTAGGAGTACCACAAAACTTAGCACTCAGTACTGCCTTGAAATCACTCCATCTAGAGACTGTTCCCTGCTTCATGGGACTATAAATCATGGCATTTACTGGCTTGTCGACTCGAGTCTGAACAACTTGCAACCTTTCCTCATCATATGTCACACGATTCAACTAGTTCATACAGCTCTGCCAGGACTTTCGGTTTCAGTCCCATCTAAATCAGTTAAATTTACTATTGGAATGTCACTAGGTCTAATAACAGATTGTTTAGGCAAGGAAGTACCTGGATGCGGGAGCTAATGTGGAACAGAGGGGGTTGATGTAACTGATGGAAGGAATGGACTAGGGTTAGTTTGGTTAGGATCAGGGGCTGAAGGTGCGTGGTTCTGTGATGCACTTTTTAATTCTAACTTTTCAACTTTCAGTGTTTCATTTAATGTTTGTTGCTGGTTTAAAATCTGCGTCACATTTGTCTTGAAAGCATGCTGTGCATCAGCCTTGACGTCCCGATGGTCATTTTCGGCTCCCCTAAACTGACTGTCATCAACTCCGTTTGTCATGTTGACTTAAATAAGCTAAAAATAATGGCACAGATGAAACATATGACAAGCAAAAGTTTAAAGGGTAGCTGGCACTTTAGCAGGCATGTATCGTGTGTTTAGATTAACACATGGGTTTGGCGGGAATCTTTAAGGCTTAAAACAGAGGAAAAATTCACAAAGTATGTATGAAAATAGGCTTAAGTCATCCCTTCGTTGCCACCATTATGTACTGATCATTATGTACTGATGAAAAAAAAAAACATTTTCAGATAATAATAATAAGTGATCAGTACATTTAAATTTAAGGGTTTATGACTATATGAAATATTTGAGGAACCGTTATTAGTAATACATTTCAAAGCAGAATAATAAATGGACCTAATATAAAAGGGTGTCCACACTACAACTTGATGAAGGGTACAAGATATACATGGTAGCATTGACACTTCAGTTTATGATACATCCAATTTCTGGGCATCTAAGAATTTTTATCTGGGAAGGAGAGTAGGGTCATGCAGGAGTTCGGCGAAACACCTTACTGTAGATGTTGGTCCTTTATTTATATACTGCTTCTCCATACATACTAGATGACAACAGGGAGATTGGACTCGTTCCAGGTCTAAGCAAGGCTTGAAAAATGCCTAAACCAGACAATGGCCATGCTGGACCCTGTGTCGGAAGTAAAATACTCCGCCAGAACTTGGTTGAAGTCCACTCCCAGACTTATATTAAGACTTGCGTCAAGACTTCCTCTAAGAATTGTTCCCCTGATAGTGTTAGAACTGTCAGGTAGTTTTAAGCAAAATGATAAAAATATTATACTTTTATGTAGGGAAAAAAAACTTCCCATAGGAATATTCCCAGGAATTAGATAATGTAGTTGCCCTTTGACCACCTTAATCAAAGGTGTTAGTGTGATACTGCATAGGATAAGAATTCATCACCTCGTTTCATAATTACAAAGCAGTTTTTAGTATCACGGTGATGTACGTGACTCGCTGGCCTTATCCCAGGGTGTCAACTGCTGACAACAGCTGTTTTTGCCTCTCCTCATACCCAGCTGCTCTGTGCTCTTCTCATTTCTAACAATCTCCAGGGCAGAGTTCACTTTCAAAACATTACTAACATAGGCACAATACAATCAAAATACCTTTTGGGGAATAGAAGTCGGATGGGGCTAGGAGAAGGAAAGCTCCAGGCAAGAGGCTGTGACTTTGATTCCGAGATATCAAAACACAGAAAGACACCAGGCATCTCCTTGTCTCCCCTCTCCAGTGTTGCCAACTTGCCCCACAGGGACCCTTGTGATTACAAACTTTTAAACTACCTATGATATTTTCGTTTGGAAATGGTGATAAATATCACAAAATATATAGGAACTCACTGGCAACATATTAGCCTTAAGTGTCATCGTTCAACTGAAAAAAATATATACTGAATCGATGTAAAGAATACACAACATCATGGTAGAAATGTATAAAAACATGGGATATTACAGTGCAAGGTGCAAAAATATTACTGGCATTTATTATCGACCTGTGCAGTATTGACTGGTAGGTGGGGACGCCCATCATCCACCCACTTAGTGTAGTGCTACTTTGTTTTTAGGGTAGAGGCAAGCGAAATGATTTCCTGTAAACTAGGAAAGCATTTACAACGCTGGGTGGTAACCTTATAACCAACCAACACGTGTTCCCTACATGGCAACAAGTGGGTTGGTGGAGGGTTAGTGCCCCTCCCCGGAAAACAACTAACTAAAAATACGAACAAGAAGCCTCGGACCAGGACTGACCAAAAGATGACGACTAAGGACTGAACAAAGTACATGATACAGACTGCGATGTGGAATGTAAGGGGTGTAAATGATGAGGTGAAAGAGAGAGAGATTTTCCAGGTGCCTGAGGATGCGAAAGTGGATGTATGTGGATTAATGGAAACTAAATGGGGAGATGAGAGTGTGAGAGAATGGGAGTATGGATGGGGTATATACCCCATCCATACTCCCATTCTCTCACACTCTCATATATGCGGAAGTAGGTGAGAATGAGAGGGCAAAAGAAGGAGTGTGTATTGTTGTGAGTAACAGATGGAAGGAGAATATAATAGATTAGGGATCAGTTGGCTCAAGAATTGTGTGGGTAAGATTGAAAGTTGGACTACAAATGTCGGCGATTGTGTGTGTGTGTGTGTATGCCTACGCAAGAAGATCGTGCAAGCAGAGTGAGAGAGGAGTTCTGGACTAATGTGGAAGCATACATGGAAGAGTTTGAAAGGAATAAAAGAGTGTTTTTGACTGGCGATATGAATGGTAAAGTAGGGAATGTGAAGGTGGATGGAGTAGTTGGTGAGAGGGGTGTGCCTGCTGAGATAGACGAGAATGGCAGTGCATTAGTGGACATTTGTGCCAGGAAGGAGGCTGGTCATAGCCAATACCATCTTCAGGCACAAAATGATCCTTAGGTATACATGGTGAGTGATGAGAAGGGTGGATGGTGAACTGAATGAACGGAAGGCAGTGATTGATTATGTGTGTGTGGATGATAGGATGAGAAGGTGTGAAATGGATGCAAGAGTATATAGAGGTTGGGGGAGTGGACTTTCTGACTACCACTTGCTAATGATGAGAATCAATGTCCAAATGAAATGGAGAACAGAAGAAGAGAAGGACAGAAGGAAGTAGTTCATACAAGGAGGGTGTAAAGGTTACAAGAGGATTAGAAAAAAGCAGAACATATGAGGGAAGTGGAGCAGCAATTGGGTAAATATGGATTGGAGCATATGGGGACCGTGGAAGGTGTGTGCAAGATATTCACAGAAGAAATCTGTGCAGCATGTGAGGTGGTGTGTGGGGTGAAGAGAAGACAAAAGGGGGTGCAAGGAACAACATGCTGGAATGAAGAGATGAGACAGGCTGTGGCACAAAAGAAGAAAGCATATAGTGAGAGGATGAAAAAATATGGGTGTGGAAGAAGTTGAGAGTCGGAAGAGAGAGTTATGTGTAGAGAGGAAGAGAGGTGAAAAGAGCAGTAAGAGAGAGTAAGAAGAGAGTGGATGAGGAATTTGGGAGGAATTTGAGTGTAAAGTGGAGGGAATGTAGAAAATGTTCTGGAAAGAGATAAAGACAGTTAGACAGGGTGTCAAAGAAGTTAGGCGGGGAGTGAAAGACAAAAATGGTAGTTTGCTAGTTGGGAAGGGAGAAAAAGTGAGCAGATGGAGACAACACTTTAAGGAATTGTTGAACATAGACAGTGAAAGTAATGCAAGTATAAGAGGCTGGGGAATGGTTGGGAGACGGAGGGATGTGAGAAGAAAGGAAGAAATCAGTAGGATGGAAGTTGAGGAAGCAATGAAGAATGTCAAAATGGGGAAAGCTCCAGGAATTGATGGAGTGTGTGGTGAAATGCTGAAGCATGGGAGAGATAGTAGTAGAACAGATGTGGAAGATGTGCAGATTGGCCTGGGAGGAACGTAGAGTCGCGGAGGATTGGAAGTCAAGTATAATTATTCCCTTGTACAAAGGAAAAGGGGAAAAAGAAGTGTGTGGTAATCATAGGGGGATTTGTCTTCTTAGTGTAATAGGAAAAGTATATGGAAGAATACTTATTGACAAAGGGAAATAACAGAGGAATTGGAGAACAGGGAGGTTGTAGGAATGGAAGATGTTGTGTAGATCAGATAGACATTGTTAGATCTTTAGTGGAAAAGTTTCTAGAGAAAGGAAAGAAGTTGTATGTGACCTTCATTGATTTGGAGAAAGCATATGACAGGGTGGACAGACATGGATTGTGGAAAGTACTAAGAATATATGGAGTAGATGGTGTTGAATGCTGTGAAGAGTATGAATGGGGGTGCTAAGGCTGTAGTGTGTGTGGATAGTGAACTGAGTGAATTTTATTCTACTTGAAGATTGGATTAAAACATGGATGTGCCATATCTCCATGGTTATTCAATCTGTATATGGATTGGGTTATAAAAGAGATACAAGGTAGGGCAGTGGATGTTGTAATGGCCGTAATGAGAGAGAACAGTGTTTGGACACTCCCTGTACTGTTGTCTGCAGATGATACTGTGTTATTAAGTGAAAACAAAGGGGAGATGCAAGGTTTGGTGGATGAGTTTAGGAGAGTGTGTAAGAAACGGAATCTAAATGTGAATGTAGAGAAGAGTAAAGTTATGGTCTTCGAGAGAAGTGAAGTCAGTGAATATACAGTAAGGTTGGATGAGGAGGGAATGGAAAATGTGAGTGCGGTTAAGTACTTGGGTAGTGTGGTGAGTAAGGATGGAAGTTTGGAAGGTGAAGTGCCTGAAAGGGTAGAACAAGGAAGAAGGGTTGCTGGATCCTTGAAAGCAGTGATAAGAAACAGGGAAGTGAGCATTTAAGTGAAAAAGTTTCTGCATGACAGTACAGTATTGTGATACCAACTCTAACGTATAGAAGTGAAGCTTGGACCTTGTTGGAGGGACAGAAATCAAGAATGAGACCAGTGGAAATGAGTTATTTGAGAGGAGCCTGTGGAGTCACATGGAGAGATAGACTGACAAATAAGGAAATGAAGGAGAGTTGAGATGTGGATGTGGATGTGATAGGAAGCGCTACGAGAAACACACTAAGGTGATCTGACCATGTGGAAAGGACGGAGAGTCAGAGACCGACGAAGAGAGTGTATGTGAGTGAGGTGGAGAGGGGAGAGGGAGGGGGAGGCCAAGGATGGGATGGAGGGATGGAGTGGAGAGGTATATGAGAGAGGGTGCGTGTGAGCTAGAAGCAGGGCAGTTAATAGCGGGGAAAAGGGCGACATGGAGGCGATTTTTTTTAGGCCACCCCTTGTAGGATTAAGGCGTCTGCCAATAGATAGATAGACAATATTACCTTTTAACATTACAAGTAAAATCTACCAAATTTCGTGAAAGTGAGATGAGGAAAGCTATATACATGCTGTGCAGAAATATACTGATTTTTTTTTTTTTACAGAAACTCCGTATCATGTTTTGTATGAAATAGACATGTTTATATACACTGAGTCATAGAATATATTACTATCGTTGTCCTTACCTGTTTTAATAGTAAACACTGACAATGTACTGTAATTACTGGTCAAGTAGTGCAGAAGGTTATGAAGATGAAGAACAATGCATGTTTCAAAAGTGCCATATATTAATTGGCTTAATTCATTTCTGGTATAACTTTATTAAAATTTTATCTCCGCTGGTCATCTTTCCAGAATGTATGCATACTTGCTTTAATTTAGTATGTACCCCATATCTATATCACCATTTATGTGTGACTGTGCCAGTTCTGTTTTACTGTTGCTTCCTCAGGATGTTTTCATTCAACAGAGAACGATTTATGATTCGTTCATTTTGACAAGTGGATAAGACTGAGTGGGAGGGAAAGCAGGAAGGAGCTTAAGTTCTTTACTTTCCTAGCGTTTCGGGCTACACAGAGCCCATCCTTAAAGAGACCGTACAAGAGAGAGGAAAATATTAAGAAAGTCAGAAAGGGGCAAAAAACTTACCGAGTCCACTGGAAGGAAACTAACGACCCCCATGGGTGAAGGGAATTCCCAAATTGCATAAACAAAGCTTACCAGTGAGACCGACCACGTCTGGGATATGAAGCACATCCCACAAACCAGCCAAACAACTCGCAAGACCCTCGTCCAGCGAACATTATCAGCGATGCTCACCTGAAAAATTTCAGTGACATCAGAGAAGGACTTAAAACCAAAGATTTACAAAACAAGGTATTGATGTGTTTTGACGGAAAGTCCACGTTCAGTAATGTATCAGTAGAAAGGGCCTTGCGAGCAGTGGAGAGGGTGATGGAGAATATAGAAGATTAGGAGCTGCCAGTACTGAAAGGAGTCTCCATCACACTTCTGTCACTGTGCTTGGGATTTGGAGTATTTGTCTTCAACGGAAAAGAATATGTACATCACAAGGGTTTAGCCGTGGACTCCCCCTCTGTGTTGTCATGGCTTGCCTCTACATGGAGACACTGGAAGTTGACAGTAACAAAATATTCATGGGTATGGGATCCGGTATTTTGATGATGTGCTAACTATAATGTCAAGTGGAACAGGCAGAGAGAAGATATTAAGGATGCTGAGCAGTGAAAACAGTAATATCCAATTCACAACAGAAAAATGAAAAGAGACTGGATTAACGTTGCCAGATACATTTCGTTTCGTTTCGTCTCGGTTTTGAAGACTCCAACATGCTTGCATGCGTCGGCCTTGGTCACCTAATGGCGGCTCTCCACGCTGCTCGATCCCTGGTAGCCTCCATGTTCAGTCCCTTAACCCTTAAGTCGCACTTAATGACCTCGTCCCATGTCTTTCTC
>JAGKTI010021176.1:0-12500 GCA_018397915.1 Birgus latro | reverse complement strand
GTCACAAGAGAGGTGACTGGGGCAGAGGCTGGGGGGTGAGGGGGGGCAGTGGAGAGAGCGATGGAAGGTGACAGTCCTCCACACTGTGACGTCACCACACCTGTGCAGTACCACTGGGTGAAGTGCCCTGGTCGTGTTATTGGCCTTGGTTGAAGCATGAGGTGCGCGGTTGTGTTTTCCGTTAGTTTGACCCTCAGCTTGTCTCAAAAACAAAAGTGTAGTGGTGATGGTGAGAGCAGCAGCAAAAAACGACATGGTAATGGTGTAAATGAAAGTGGACATCATTAAGAGAGTGGATAGAGAGAGAGAGAGTGATGTGGCACTTGTGTTGGGCCTGATGGACTTACATAAAAATTTGACTGACATAAAAGTTGCAGGAACCAATCAGTTACCTAAGTTGAGGAATACTTTACAGCTGTACTTTACCCTCATTTACTACACAGTCTCACATCTCCCTTCAGAACATGCTAACCAGATTGACAGCACTCACTAATTGCTGTTGAATTATCTGCTTTATATACCCATTTAATATTGTAATCTGTTTATCAAGTGTTAGCCATATTTAAAATGAAGTTTGCTGAGGAGCCTAGCCTAACTAAGCTCTTGTGTTGTGGTGAGAGCTTTATCCTGTGCTGTTTGGTCTATGCAGGTGGTCCGTATATTGTAGCTCCTTGACCCTTGTGTTTATTTTTTGCAAGGACAGCTGCACCTCTTGATGTAGGGAGTGTAGACATTGTGAGAGCTTTATCCTGTTCCTTTGGTCTATACACAGTGGTCCTTACATTGCACTTCCTTGACTCTTGGGTTTATTTGTATCAAGGGCATTTTCACCTGCCGATCTGAGGAGTGTAGACATTTTACTGCCTTGTCACATTACCATTAAATCCCCTAATCTTTCATTGTAGTAAAGCAGACACCACAAAGCATGGGAAACAGAAAACAATGCAAGATAGACACAGAAAACATTAACTGAATCATCCCTGCAACACACAAAAATTTGCCACTTGAGGGAATAACAAGCTCAGTCTGTGGATCACCAAGCACTCTATCATACGCTTTCTTCTACTTTGTTAATTTAAGACTGATTGCTACATGGATAATGGTTTTTAGGAGATATAGGATTGAGTGTGTTCATATGTAAAGCAAGTTTTTGTATACAGTGCCCTAAATTACAGTACAGCACAAACTCTGAAATTCAAAGTGCTTGGATACAAAAGCTCAGTGGAAAATTGATTAGTTTTAAAAGTACAATCACAAGGATAATTGAGAAAATCACATAAAAAGTAATCACACACACACACACACACACAAAAAAAAACTTAAAAATAATAACAGTAAATACAGTGAAGTTCTGCGCGTTAGTTGTGTATCAGCTGTTGTTAATCAGTCCTATGTTGCCCCACAGAGAAGCGTAGGAGCCACTTGCCCAGAAATGCACTTGATCTTTAAATAGACATAGATTGTGTGTGGCCGGATATCAACACCCTCATATTGCATTATAAACTTACGTATTTCAGAAAGTTGGGGGGGTTTGGAAATCAGATGTTCAGAGTTTGAAGGTTGTACTGCACCATAGAGTAAATCCTCGTTATATGTTCCCTTATCTGTTTTTTTTTTTTTTTTCAAGTTAAGTTTGATATTACACAAAAGATTACCTATTTAAGTACTATTCTAGCATACAGTAATTACCAACATCCCCCAGTTTATAGCACCAGATAGAGGAGAAATGCTGTGATATATTGGTAGTTTGATATAAGGAGGGCTTACTGTATATCTAAATTAAGACTAACCCTAATGACACGTTTTTTCATAATCTGCTGTGATTTGCTTCCTCATAGACAGTAGGATTGGGTGTGTGATTAGCACTGTACAGTATGTAGTTGTAATTCACTGTAATGCCAATGTACTGTTGTGTACGTTTGAATTTAAACCCTGAAGTCCAGTGGTATGGTTTTCAGCCTATTCTTTCTGTGTATTTAAACTGCACAGGTTAGATATACTTTTAATTAATCACATGTCTATTTCATATCTTTCCCGTGTTGAATAAAATCACAATCAGAAACACACACACACACACACACACACACACACACACACACAGTATGTCATTGGACTGAAGGGGTTTAGGGCCATTTTGTAAGTGACCGGATATCTCTTAACACCTTTTCCACAGCCATTTATTCTGCAATATACACCTCAGCATTCTCTTCTATGTTTTTTATATATGGTAATTTAAATATCAGTGTGGTTTATATTAGCAACATAAGAGTAATTGAACTTGGCTTTCTGTTATTTTGTTTTCATTTTTTCTTGGAGGGAACAATTTTGTGGGATTTTGGCCTTTGGTTCCTTCTTCCTTGCATTAAAAAAATATATGAGGTGTGCAAAATAAATCACCAGGTAAGAGGTGTTAAGAGAGCTGAGTCGCAAAGAATGCAACCTCAAGATGTAAGGCTGTGTGCTTGAAACTTCACAGAGGGATGGCAAATTATATGTATTCTGTGACATTGCTGACAGTACTGTTATGTGGTATGCAGGCTGATTAATACCCTGCAGTACTGTCATCACAGGAAGGTAATTCTGTGCAGTATTGTTAGCATTGGAAGGTGTTTTATAAGTGACAGTAATAGATTAGCGGGTGCTGGAGTGGGAGGCCTTGAAATTGTGGCACTGGTTATATCTGGTTATACAAACATACCCCAATCCTTGCCACCACCCAGACTAAGGCTTGTGGACTGCAAGAAGAGGACAAGCTTCAGTCTGTAGTCCACTGGGTTGCAATTCAGACAAGCTTGGACCCACCACCACAACGACAAAAATGAAGCATTTGCCTCTCCTCTGCGATCTGTGTGTTAAGCATGCGGCCAGGAAGCACAAACTGACTACCTAACAAACCCTCCCGTAATTTAGATGAGCAAATGTAATGGTAGCAATATTTTAACTTTAATTCTCACCGGTCCCTGCAACTCACTCGACTGAATTTGATCACATGGCATGAGAGGGTTAAAGGTACTGGTATCATTCCCTACCCCAAGGCTTCTACGGCTGATGCACACCTGTAATAATAATAATAAAAGTAGTAATGATAATGAAAATAATAATAATAATAATAATAATAATAATAATAATAGAGTTGTTTGGGCCATGGGAGGGGCAATACCAGTGCAAATCCTCTGATGCTTATGTGACTGACTCAGCTGAATAAAATAATCGGGTAGGATTCTCAGAGGTATTTAAAATGGATTCCCTTTTGTATCTAAGTTCTTGCAGGAGAGGTCAGTGACATTGGAATATTTCCCTGCCTGGCTTTCTTTCCTAAAAACAATTCCTGGTTATGAAAGGAAAATTCTCATCCTGGTCATCTGTTTGGAATAAAGACAGAGAAAGAAAATGGTAGAGTGGTGCAAAAAACAAATGATTATGACAGGGAATTGTTTATAAATATGTCTGAGAATCCCACCCCTGGCTTCATAGTAAATTATTAGTGATTTCCCAGCCACTTGAGGGTCAGTGGTACCTATAGTAGGACTCTGAGGCTCGTATGACTGACCTTCAACTGAATATCATACGTCACCAGCTAGAATAAAATATCTGAGTTGTCTGGACCATGAGGGGGTTAATAAGTGCAGTGAGTCCTCATTGTAACTCATCTGTGTTGATTTTTAAAGTCCAGATACGAAGTACAGAAAGATTGCCAGATAAGTTGCATTGCTCACTAGAATATTTAAACATAGGGTGACATCGGGTGGTGTCTTAATTATGGGGTGGGCCAGAGAGGTATTTGTAGGGGGATTAAGGGGTGGCCAGTGTCTCCCCAGCCATCCCTCTGTCTGTGCCATTGTTACACTGCTCTTTACTAAGCTCCAGTGGTGTATTTTTCTTTTTCATTCTTGCTGTTTCCATATGATTGATTCAGTTGCTAAAGATCTCTCGTACTGAACATGTTAATGATGACAGTACAGTATCTAACCTTGCAGCTCAGTCTCTCATTGTTGTCACATCGTATCTAACCCTTCCAGTCCAGTCTTTCGTAAAGTGAATAAAATCATCTGATGATTGCAAGAATTAGATTTAAAATACATCATTGGATTGAAGGACTCTGCTAAGGAAATTGATTGCTTGGCCCCAGTTAACAGTAACAGTTGTCCAGAAGACATTGTGATACTTTGGAACATATCCATCCATTATTATTACTATTATTTTTTTTCCATCAGCAGCATAGGGGTCCAGGGCTAGGCTAATCAGTCTTGATTATTAAGGCCAGGGTGACCAGCCTCACTTGTCCTGGAGTGGCATTATGTAAACAGTAAATCCTACCCATTCCACAGATGGAAGCCCTTACCATCTCCCTCTGATTGGAGCACCTACCCATTAGGCCACCAGGGCCAGTGTATAAATGGTTTCACGAGTTACAGGAATCCATTAGGCTTGTCATTCAATGCAGAGTCACGTGAAAGCAGTGTTACATGAATAAATGGATGATGGTTGTCCCCCCCAACTACCATATAACACATGCCTGAATTATGGTGAGGACTGCCTGTGTGTTCATCTACCTACTAAGGATACACTAGTGTAGCCTTTAAGTATATATATATTATGCATCTGCCTAATAATGAATCCACTTCTAATCACACTGTAGTCAGAACTGTATAAGGTATAAAGATATCTGCTATATAAATATATTTCATAGTACAGTATATGTATATGCATTTTTTTTTTTTATTGTGGTATCAGGATTCCTTTGGCTCGAGTGGTGAGTGTATGACCCATTTCACGGGACATGCGTTAATTAGTTCTCCCTCATTTATGTTTATCTGTTTTCTTGCTTTTGGGCCAGGCCTCACCCCATCCTTAGGTGGGGAAATTGAGGCTGGGCTGCTGCCGCTGCTGCTGATATTTTTTATTTATATTTTGTGTCAGAGAAGTATCTCATGAACTGGATAAAAGTATTTGTCCATAACCAGAATAAATTATGAAATATGTCCTTTTGTTGAATGACTTAACCCGTTTAGTCTGGTAACTTAGTTTTTCAGTCTTGCTGTCTCTAAACAGTTATTCAACTTTGGAGGACGATTTTGAACTGAAGATGTTACATATACGTGTCATTAACTCCTTCAGTATGAGAGAACTTTCCTAAATTAAAGAAAACTGTCTGTCAGTCACCAAAATAATCTTTTTGAAAATGTCACTGGACCTAAAAGGTTAACCTCTTTAGTCTAACGACATTCCCTGAATTTTATGCTTGCTACTATACTCTTTTCATTTTAACTTGGTTTGGGTTCATATCCTTCGCAGCATACATTTATTACCTCCACCGAGGAGGTTATGTTTTACCCAACGTTGGTTGGTTTGTCTGTTTCTCTGGCAGCAAGAGTGCTCAAAAAGTTATGAATGGATTTTGATGAAATTTTCTGGAAGGGAGGGTTGTGGGCCAAGGAAGATGTGAATAAATTTGGGGAGGGGGATCCAGATCCAGATCCGGAGTATCCTGTACAATATCTCCAAAAATTTTCATTGAATATCAATGAAATTTTGTGGAAAGGTGGGCCATGACTCAGGAAAGACTTTGTTAAATTTTTTGGGGATCCAGATCCTATATCCATGGATCTGGATCCTTTTCAGTGGCATTGGTGGAGGTATGCGCTCTCTGAGTGCTTTCTAGTTTTACGTAGTACATTGCAAGAAAGTGTTATGGCTCTTCATCCCTCCCAAGCATTTCTTTGTGATCAGCACCATCTTCTTGTGCTGATCTCATGCCATAGCTCAGCATTCAAGATGGAGAGATGGCGAATTTAGGCCAAGTCAGAGTAAAAGGAGTATACCAGTTTTTATATAATCTGGAAAATTGTATGCATTAAAATGTTCTGTACACATTCAGCTCATGCATTCATCCCTCCCTATCTGCTAGTTCGCTATAAGCGATACAGGAATAAAAGGGCTGCAAAAAGAAAAAGTCTTCACAAACTAAATTAGTGAACTGAAAGAAATCTTAACAATAATAAACTTCATGAAAATCTCTACTTAGTAAAAGTGAATGAAGTATAGTTAGAGTTTAAGTACAGGTGATCATCTCGGAGATAAAAGTAAGAACTGAGATGATGACACCGACGCCCAGGATGCAGAAGGCGCTCTGTAGGTCCTCCTTACTGAGTGGCCTAAGTCTGCGGCCAGTGGGGGGGCCTCTGGTTGCCACTCGGTCCCGAGCCCTGCGGTACCTCGATATTTCCTCCCTCCTCCACCTCTCCACCAGACCACTCTCAGTCATGTGCCTCAAGTACCTGAAAACAAACACTATACAAGTCTTTCTGCTGTATTCGGTCCTGCATCTCTAAAAATTGTACTTTGGATAACAAAAATGTCACTGGAGGACATTCATTTTAACTTGACCCAGATTTTTTTTTTTTACTTTTGGAGCTTCTTGCATGTTGCACAGTGGTAGAATCAGGCAATACTATGGCTCTACATCCTTTTCGTAAAACCTCTTTGTGACCAGCATCAATCTAATGTTAGTCTGTTGTTCCAAATCACTGTTCAGTGTGGGGAGACGGCAATTCTAGGGCAAGTTAGAGTAATACTATGCACTGACATCAAAGCAGGGCAAGGAACGTTGGGAATTATGTGTTACCTAAAGTCTGTGGCGGCAGATTGTTTTGTGTGGAATGCAGTCAGCCACATATGAACTCGTGGCATTGTCAGTGTGAAGCAGAGGTCAAATTACAATCTCTTTTGTACATTACAGTTACTTGGCTATTTCAGCTGATATTTGACAGCTTCATTCATTCATGTTAATACCGCCAGCAAACATGTCCCAGGTTCACATGTGGCCAACTGTACACTGCCACTTATTCAGTCAAGTGAACATTTGCAATCCCTAGTTTCGATACAAGGATGGTGTAAGGCCTGGATGATGGAGCTGCCTGGCTATGCAGTCATCCCTCAGCTACTTTCCTATCCCCCGAAAGGATGGTGAGTTGTTGGAGAAAGACAGCTTTTGCCTGCAGTCCACCGGGTTCACGTTTCAGATGAACCTGGGGCTACAGCTTCTGCCGCTACTGTGTGTCTTATGCAACACCAGTATCTGTTCCTCTTGCCTTTCTCCAGCCTTGTCCTCAACTCTCCTCTCACCAGGCGGGTAAAGAAAAGAGTGTATGTGAGTGAGGTGGAGGGGGAAATCAATGATGAGATGGAGGGATGGGGTGGAAAAATATATGAGAAGGGTAGTGAGCTTAAGGGAGGGCAACCAAATGGCATAGGGCAGGGCAATATGGAAGTGATTTGATGTGGCCTTCCGTTATGAGATTGAAGTCTGGTAGTAGGTGGATGGACTGACCCTAACCCTATTGCTGGCTGGAAGGAAATACAAAGATCTGTCATTCAGTCTTAAGTCGCGTTCATACCAAAAGTTTGCTGATGCGGGCAGGAGTTTGTCATCACTGTAACCTTTACAAGTGGCCCACTGGACGCGGGCAGGTGTGGGCAAGAACTTCCACGGATTACAATGATGCAGAACTCCCGCCCGCACCAGCACGCATCTGTTGTGGATGGGAATTAAAATAGAGGTTCAAAGCTTGTCAAGACTGCATGAGGAACAGTTTACGATGACACTGTTACTCATACAGACTGGAATCTCCAAACCATCAACAACTCTAAGCCCAGATTCACAACCAACTTACGATCACATCTATATTGTTCCTCGGGGTGGAGAGGTATATGAGAGAACTGTACAACCCTGAAGTAAAGGCAACCTGAGAGCAGAGGACGGGGCAACGTGGAGGCGATTTGTGTACGACCGCTCCAGGATAAAGAAAATCTAGCTATCCAGAGGCAAATTCTTCCATCTCACCTGTTGAAGATGGGATGCCAAGGGGTTCCTTTCTGAAAAGCCCACGCCAGAATGTATGGATGAAGCGTCTCCTCCACATAATATAGGTCGTGTACTGGCCACTTGGAAATTTCGTACTCTATATATGCTGTCCCTTCGATGAACACACCGCTCTCCTTTATCACCTGGGAAATTTAAAACGAGTGTTATGTGGTGAATCGTTCCTTAATATTGGCCTAAAACGAAAGCCAAAATGTTCAACTGCGCTTTGTCTTAAAACACTCCCCTCCTGCCTAGCACTTCAGGAATTCAAATATGTGATTCAGCAAAGACTAAACTCTCTCCCTTTCTCTCTCTCTCTCTCTCTCTCTCTCTCTGTAGTAGTAGTAATAGTAGTAGTAGTAGTAGTGGTTGTTGTTGTTGTTGTTGCTGATGCTGCTGTTGTTGTAGCTCAAAATTCATCTGAAACGTGAAACCAATGGACTGCAGCCTGAAGTTGCCCATCTCCGCCAGTCCACCATCCTCCTTTCAGGGCTGAGGGATATATGCAAAACAAAGCAGAGGAGCCGCTCGGTAATATCGGTGCCACCACGTGAAGGTGCCCCTCTCCAACACCAATGTCCTGTGTGTGTTATATGAGTTGGTGGAAGAAAAGAGAGAGAGAGAGAGAGAGAGGCTCCTAAGTCCACCCACCTTGTCCCTGATGTCCTCATAGTCGACGATGAGGGTAAGTTTTTGAGCCAGGCGTTGGTACACAGGGTCCTCAGAGGTGTTGATGACCCCAGGCAGGAAGGAGCCATATTCAGACATGTAGAGCCTGGGATGCAATAATAGAGCTTAATATTAAACGCCACACCCTGCAAATGCTTTAATATTCGGGGGGAGATTTTTTTTTTTTTATACACGGGTGAATTAAAATGCCATTGTTTACTGTTTTCGCGCGCGTCTGAAATCGCCCAACTTATCGTATCTCTAGCCGCGGTTAATTTTTATATTTTTCTAGTATATGGATCCTGTAACCCCAATTTCATTTTTTATTGGGGGGAGTCCACGCTCCTTCCCTACACGGCCTTTGTATGAGGAGTCTTCGAGGATCAAGAAGGGTATAGAAAATATAAGAGGAAAATGGATCGGGGGAGCTTGTTAGAATGGCAGGCAGGATAAAGCAAGGCAGACGTGGAGAGGAGGCAGGCAGGTCGAGGTGAAGAAGAACGACCTATTAGTGTGAAGGCTGTCTTAATTAGCGTCATCATCGCCTTCATCTGCATCAGTTTCAGAGGCCAGGTTGTGGTGGGCAAAGGAGGAAGATAAGCCACTTGGAAGAAAGGTAAGGAAGGAGGGAGGAGGTGCAGAAAGGTGACGAGGAAATGCTGGGGTGAGGAGTGGAGAGGGAGAGAAGAGGGGAATGGTTTTAGGGAGCAGAGAGGCCATATTGTGCTGTGTGCTGCCATATTGTCGTGCAGCCTGGGGGGTTTGGACCATCAGCGAGGCCTTGTAACTGATTTCCGGTTGAATATTCCACACAGCATGAGGTGGGAATGGAGTCAGCCGACATGCACTGTGTGTGGGTGAAGTGAGCGTCATGTCGAGGGTGTGCAGGGAACACATGTCCACACGCGTGTCACATAGACGGTATGGGTGCAGTGATATGGGCTCCTGTGATGCCTTAGTCCATGTGGAGTATATGGCGAGTGTTAATGTGTATGGGCCACTCAGTCAGGGCAGCCAGGCGCGTTTCAGGCACTGCATATCCTTCCCACTTTCTCCCAGTGTCTACTTCCTAAATTTTAAGTCCAGTCTGATCCGTAATTTATCAGGAAATGGAAGGCATGTAGGGAAAACAGTGAGTGACAGCCCCTAGACAGGTTCGAGAGGTCAAAGCCAAATATTACTTTTCGTTCTGTCACTGAATTTACCCACTAAAACTGAGCCCATTCCAGTCACTGATCTGAACCGTTGAGGAAAAGGAAGGCTGTACCCCTCTGCTGCTTTCCTGAGACATAATAATAGGGAGTTTATTATGTTGATACAAACTTAATGCTGATGCGATAGTGCAAGTTGGTCAAGTATTTACGGTCTGTTATAAAGGACGAGCACACACACACACACACAAAAAAAAAAATATTCATGAATTTAAGGATATGTATGATAAAAATGATTCAAAACGAGCTCCACACACACACACACACACACACACACACACACATCAGGTCCCAGTGTCTGTATGTACCGTACCGAATCAACACACACACACACACACACCAGGTCCCAGTCTCTGCATGTATCGTACCCAACCCAGACATACTTATGGTGTGATGCTGCCAGTTGCTTTAGCGTCTTAATCTTGGTTGGTGTATCCGGTATGGTGATGTAGGCGATGAAGTTGGTGACGTAGGAGGAGGCTAATACCAGTGATACCAGCCACCAGCATACCAGGAAAGGCCGGGTACCAGGAGAGGATGGTATGCGGGGGACGGACTGGTTAAGAAGGCCGCGTACCATCCACACCAGCGTTGATACCACGTCGTTCTCTGCGTTATACCAGGAGTGAATGACTGGTATTATTATTATTGTTATTATTATTATTATTATTGTTGTTGTTGTTGTTGTTGTTCTACTTACCAAACTTGGTAAAATAAAATCATAAATGTGCTTTCATGACCATTTTCTCCCATGCTCTAAATTATACCGATAATGATGATAATAATAATAATAATAATAGTAAAAATAAAAATAATAATAAAAATAATCATACATACATCACCTAATCCTATGTTGCCCCATGAGGAGCGTAGGAGGCCGGGGCTAGGCAAGTTGGTCCTGACATTTAAGATGAGAGTGACCAGCCTCACTCATCCCTGAGTGGCATTACGTGAGCAATAAACTCCAACCATCCCTTGGATATAAACCTTCACCGGCTCCATCCGATTGGAGCGCCGTAATTACCCGCTAAACCACCAGGCGCCATAATTTGGTTAATAACCTATGGTTACCACCCAGCGTAGTAACTGGTTTCCAGGTGTACAGGAAACCATTTGGCTTGTCACTCAGTGTAGAGTCACCCACAGGCAGAAGGAAGAGGAAAGAATGAAGGAAAGAAGGACCCAAGAGGAAAGAAGGAAGGAAGAGATGAAAGGACAGCCATCCGAGAGCAGCGCTACATCGAGTGAGTGGATGGTGAGCTCCCCCACCTACCACAAATAATAATGATAACAGAAATTCACACAAACATAATCAGTAAGGCATGTCCACTTTCACACTTCTCACACTCTCAACAGACGCACCTCCGTTCGTACTTAGCCAGCGTGGGGGATCGTTAATTTTGGCTGTCGCTCTCCCCCCAAAAAAGATGGTGAAAATCCACAGTGAACATCATTAATCGGCTGATAGAGAGAGAGAGAGAGAGAGAGAGAGAGAGAGTCGGTCATTACTCACTGTTATTATACACGGGGGAACTGTCTTTCATGACGAGGAGGTGGAAGAAGCAAGTGATGATGATGATGGTGACTGCCAGGGCCCCCCAGGTCAATCCGGTGAAGGGATGGAACACGGCATGCCACCGAGGAGGTAGTGGCGGCAGCTGGAGGGACATACCACACTGAATATAGCACAGATGGGGCAGCTGGGAAGGTATACTACACGTGGGTATACACAAGTCACCATATTCGACACCAACAACAACGGTATAATAAGCATAATAAATCGCTAACAGGATGGTGTTAGGAAACCCCTTATGCTGCCTAGAAGACATCCCAACATTAAAGAGAATATCAAAATGTAACATCCAAACTAAATCGCCGAGAAAAACACGCTGCGAAGTCATTAGTGTCACCTCCGTCATCATCATCATCATCCCAATTTCTTTTTCCCGCCTAAGGATGGGATGAGGAAGGGTCGAGGGAGCAAGGAGAGAGAAAAGGGAGGAATGAGGGAGAGTAAGTCAACATAATGGCTCGTGAAATGGGCCACACACTCATTCCCTCACAATTCAAACCCCCGGAATCCTGACGCCGCAACACAGCCACTCAGAATTTGGCCTAAAATTTAAAAATCTTGAACACGGGCACACACAACCCTGCCTTAAATAAGAAAATCTCACGCCACAACACAGAGAAAGCGTGCCTTAATCTGTATAAGTAATCTGTACACTTTTACAACAACAAATATTTCGGTGTAAAAATCTTGAACACGCGCACTCAGAACGCGGTCCAAAATTTAAAAAATCTTGAACACGGCCACACAGAACTCTGCCCTAGATAAATAAATCTCACGCCACAACACTTCCCTCAATCTAAATATCTTATACCACACTTCCCTGCATCCAAATATCTTACGCCACCACACTTCCCTGCATCCAAATATCTTACACCACCACACTTCCCTGCATCTAATCTTACCCTGAGCACTGCGCTGAAGGAATCTGTAGCGACGGGCACTGAGAAATCCATTACAGCCACCCTATCGTGCATCAGGGCGAAAGTGTTGATAACCAGGTCCTTCTCCCGCCTCACCAGCTGCCCCGCCATGCCCGTCCAGCTGCCGTTAGTGTACGACGCCCAATCCTCGTCTGGCGTTACTGCCTGGACGTCGTAGGTGAAGTTGAGGTGGTCGGCTAAAGCGTCCATCATCGTTATGCCTACACCGATTGCCGTGGTGTCTGTGGATGGATGGATGGATG
>JAGKTI010021175.1:0-10443 GCA_018397915.1 Birgus latro | reverse complement strand
CCCCCCCTCCCTCTACAAAACACAGGCAGCCTGTCCCACGTATACACTCAAATTTCCCCCCCCCCCCAATTTACACTTCTCGCACACCCCACATGTGTGTACACGCGCACGCAGACACACTGACAAATAAACTAACAAACCAACACAAAAAAATCTTCCCCCCCCACGAAAAACACGTTCAAAACATGCCCCCGCACACCAGGATCCTCTCTTCTCTCTCTCTCTCAAACACACACACACACACACACACACACACACACACACAGATACACACAATCTAAACGACCCCCACCCCTCTCTAAACATGGGCACACCTCTTCCCTGCAGCCCCTGCCCACACCAACAGTCAGGGTAATTGCCAGAGTTCTCTCAAAGTATCGGAAACACAAGCTAAACTATTGACATCTATGGGTTAACTTTGCCCCAGGTATTATTAAATTTTTCCCTTCCAGACTATGCGACCGCGTTCACACACACACACACACACACACACGCACCCACGCACACGTACACACAATCACACTGAAATCCCCCACAAATTCACAAAAAATCACACACACACACACACACACACACACACACACTCTCATACCCAAATCCACACGAACAATCCTCCCCCCGTTCGTACACACAAACTTATATGCACGCACACACACACACACACACACACACACACACACACACACACACACACACACAAACACATAAACCCCTCACACTCAAACCCACCCATCCACCGAACCACACACACACACACACACACACAATCCCCCAGATCTTAAAAGGATATCCTGGTATTGATAAGTTCGTACTTCACTGACCAACAGGTTTTAACCCTATCGTTGCTATCTGTGCACTGTTGTAATTTGTTTAGACTAACACCAAAAGATTTCATTCTAATAAGAGAAATCATACAGTCAAAGGATAGAAACATTTCTTAATAACATTTTCCTTGTTGCTGATATACCCAGGGATTTTGCTTAGGCCAACTGAAGGCGATTTACTTCATCCGAGAGAAATCCAACAATTTGAGGGGTTCAATGTGTTCATGCTTATGGAACTGAACGGATCTTCATTTCAGTCCTATTTTGTTCAGTTTTTTGTGGAAAGGGCAACATGTTATGGTTTCCATCCATTCCCTGAATAAATACCACGAGAGAAGCTTATCATGTTGTACAGAGTAGTCCAACGTTAGTTAAAAGAAATTAAAGATACGACAATGCAACAGTTATGCAACAATATTTCTACTAAGCTAACTACAGACGATTTCATTTAACTTAGAATAGGACTGATATCTCACCCTTTCTGCCTGAAAAGTCTCTCCTCTGCCGAATAAAACCGCCTAGAAATAAAAAAAGAATAAATGAAAGTCACTCTTCACAGTAAAAGAATTAATCCGATTAGCCGGTTCCGGACGAGACATGAAAAATAGTCACATCAGACAATCCCATTACTCCCTCTACCCCCTTCCTTCCCCCCCTCATCTCCCACCCTTCTCTCCCCTTTTTACTTCTCTTATTCCCTTCCTCCACTCAAATGTGGCCTCCTTCTCTCCTTTTTCCTCCCCTCTTCCCCTCCTTCCTTCCCCATTCATCTCTCACTCCCTTCCCTCTTTTCTACAGCTCTTCTTCCTTTCTTCCTCCCTCCCACCCTTCCCACTCCTTCCCATGTGCTCGTAACGACCAGTAATTTGGCAGTGTCGCCCCCGTCGTGACAACTCGCTCAGATCAATACATCCCTCTGTATTGGGTATTAGGGTGGGGATGGGGCCTGTGCATGGTGTGTGGGTGGAGGGCTCTGCAGTATGTGGGGGTGGAGGGCTCTGCAGTATGTGGGGGTGGAGGGCTCTGCAGTATGTGTGGGTGGAGGGCTCTGCAGTATGTGGGGGTGGAGGGCTCTGCAGTATGTGGGGGTGGAGGGCTCTGCAGTATGTGGGGGTGGAGGGCTCTGCAGTATGTGGGGGTGGAGGGCTCTGCAGTATGTGAGGGTGGAGGGCTCTGCAGTATGTGGGGGTGGAGGGCTCTGCAGTATGTGGGGGAAGGGGCTTTGCCTGAGGATGCCAAGAGATTGCTGTCTGTGAGTGGCACTTCACCGGACTATTCTTTTTTTTTTTTTTTTACCTCCGCTAAGGAGGTTATGTTCTCGCCCCTGTCCGCGTGTTTGTTCGTTGGTTTGTGAGCAAGATTACATAAAAACTACCTGACGGATTTCCCCGAAACTTGGTAGAAGAATGGGCCTTGCCCCAGAAAAGACTCCATTAAATTTTGGTGCGGATCTGGATAAAGGTGCGGATCCAGGATTTTTTTTTTTTCACTTTCTTTAACATTACGAAATAGGGCGTTTTTCGACATTTTCGTTAATTTGTCAGTGAATATTACATGGATCTTGATGAAAAAAATCAGGCATATTTAGGATGTTGGTATGTACGAATGTGTACAGTTTGGTGCGGATCCATATAATATTCCGGATCTAGCGGATTTAAATATGCTTTTATAGGGAGGTAGTCTTTTTCCAGCTGCATGCTGGGCCTTGGCGGAGGTATGCGCTCTACTGAGTGCCATTCTAGCTTTTCCTTTTCTTTTTTTCCCCTTTTTCTTGCTAGCGCGGAACTATCAAAATATTCGTAAAAGATGTGAGGTATGAAAGTCTATTGATAAAAGGATAGAGAAGTATGTGTGTTAAATGTCAGCAGCACCTTAGCCTACCGGTACATCGACATTTGTATACCGATATTCAGTCATTACACTTGACAGCATTTTTGCAAACAATGAACTCTGGATACAGTTAACTTCCGAAACACACGTGGTAACAGTGGCCTATTTGAACGTGTTGATGTAATCTTTGGCAATATTTTTGGTTTGGCTACGTAAAATTATTTCTAGAAAATTAAGAATAAGTTCAGCAAGTGAATGAAACCCTTGAATATCAGAATAATTTAGTCTTTAACCTGAGATTAGCTATAAATAACGCTTGCTCCTACAATACTCATGTTTCAGTTCAAATAAACCACTACTTTCCAATCTGGGAAACTCTTTACTTTCTCTCCATACCTTCCGTGTAAGATGACACATTAGTTATCCTTAACATACATAGAGGAATGGTCATAGTCGTCACAAGAATATGCAGTGTATCCGTATTCAGCACTAACACCATGAAGATCTAACTTACCCACTAGAAACCAATGTTGTATCGTGAATCATTCTTAGTTTTCAGCCACTACCCATGATAAATGTTAACGTGTCGCAAGAATCAAGTTTACATTAACTTTAGACAATAAGTTTGATCAACCGAGCCATACAACCAAGGAAGAAGGAAAAGATGCATCAGCAGCCTGGAATCAGTGTTCACAGAGAAGCCACAGGTAGTGTAAATATATAAATTTGTATATATTTGCTCTAACTGAAAAAAAAAATGAGGCGTAACAAATATCTATGCTGGACAACTGTTTTGTATTTACATGAATAAAGCAATTATACAAATTCACATCATATATATGTATTTAAATCAACTATAATCTTTTTATCACTTTTTATAGTGTAGTGCATACACTGTATATGCACTTTATATTTCAATTATTCACATGTAAGGATCGGAGTTTATCATTTATGTAGCTCTTGTATCTAAATATTTATTATTATATGTTGCATTTATAAACAGTATTAAGCTGTCTAGTGTATTAACACAAAAAACTTTGTTGTATGAACATTGAGTATACTTAGCTTGCTACACCTTTACTGTGTGGCAGAACAGTGCAGTGGAATATGATGGTTGTTAGACAGGTGAGTGTTACAGTTTGACAGTTTAGTCTGCACAAGTGAACAATACACAGATCAGATAGTCTACTTAGCTAATCAACACAGGATATCTTGGGTCACAACTCAGATGTCTGAGAAAGAGAGGGGAATTATTATACATCTAAGTAGGCCACTTTGGAGCCAGAGGTACGCTCCTTTGCTTGTAATACCTCTGCCCTTATTAAACACCTCCCTAACAATATCTATCATTGACACTGGGGTACAAAAGGATGAAGGATAAACTATACAAAGGTATAACACTTACTTCACACTCACGTAAGAGGTACGATTCATCGCGATACATCGAGAGAGAAACAACATGGGACGCAGACGGCAACGACATCCTGATGCAGACGACGTAAGAGAGGGAAGTACAACGAACTACTGATCTATAACATCATGGCCATCACTACTCACCAAAATATAACATCCAATATACCAACTCAACTCATATAATAATCCCAGCAGGTAACAGTATAGTGTCAGCAACATCTAACATTCTACAAACGACAAACACCACGAGAAGTCCGCCTACGTGACATACACCTTCACATGTCACCCTATGTTCTACTTATACGGTGTTTGAGGGATCCATAAACAGGAAAAGGATGGTGCAAAAACTAACCGATATATATCAACCGAATGCCTGGTAAAAATAGGTCACATACTCATATGTTCATCACTCAAGAAATAGATACTAATAGCTGAACCTTACAGGGAAAGAGAGAGAGAGAGAGAGAGAGAGACGCTAATCGATCACGAGGGATAAGCTTGAAAGAAGGCCTAGGAGAGTGAGGAGGGAAAACGCGGCAATAAAACAGAGGTTAAGGAGTGAGATACTGTGCCATTAGACGTCATCTTTGTTTTTCGTTCTTAGGGTTTAATACAGACAGTGTTTGTGAGTGAGATGGAGGGGGAGGGGAGGGGAGGAGAGACCGAAGACGAGATGGAGCGATGGGGTGGTATATGTGTGAGAGGGTTGTGAGTTGGAGAGATGTAGCTTGATGGCAAAGGACGGGGTGACATAGAAGCGATAAGTTCATACCCACCCCCTCCGGGATTAACGCCTCTGACCATAGATAGATAGATGGATAGATAGGAAGACCACGATTTTCAGTAGTCAAATTGTGATACACTTCTAACAGTTAATGAATTAATAAAAGTCTCTCCAAAGCCACAATAATTAGCTGGGAGGTAATAATACAAGGATAAGAAATATGTCACTGTGGTGTACTAGCTAACATAGTGAACTGGTAAGTGAAAACACTTCACTAGTGGAACTGTTGTTGTCTTCCTTTCTGCAATGATTTGTTTATGCAAGGTGACCCATATATTTAACACCCCTCTTCCTCTCCAGGGGCGTTATCTTGTGTGTGGCGGACAAGACTCAGTCAGCGTTTTCAATGTCTGTCTTGCACTGTTAACTTAGTCCCTATTCCCACTGCCACACCCATGCCCACAGCAAAAGATAAGCCGTCCCTGTAACACATAAGATGCCACCAGGTGAGTTTCTAGTGGAGCGCTATTTTCGAACCGCCCTGTATTAAATTCTTGCTACCTCGAGGCAGTTATGTTCAGCTCAAAGAACGCCTCATGGAGTACAAGGTTTAATGAAGTTCATATCTAGCTCCTGCCGTTCGAAAAATATCTCTGAAGTCGAGAAAATACGTTTGTCTGTAGAATAATGAACTAAACAATGACTTCATGGGACGGAGGACATAAAAGAAATACACAGCGCAAAGAGATGTAAATTATGCCCGTGCGTGAGTTTCTCGGCATTATTCCTGACTTGGAGAGAGAAAATACTATACTTGCATTGTGTTTGGATTTCACAGTTGCTGCTGCCGTCATTTTATGCATTTATTTTGTTGCCAACAAACGATACTATTCAACTTTGTAGACATCTCTAGTAAGGAAGGGGTCCAAATAGGATATATCTATAGCCTTCATGTCGAAAAGTCTCCTCAAAGCTGAAATAAAGTGGCTGGTGGTATAATAAATTTACTGTCATTCTAAATACGCCATTGATGTAGATCACCGAACCCATTTTCTTCAAGAGAGTTCCCCAGCGTTATATGAATCATATTTTTTATTGAAAAAAGAAATTGCGTCATCGTATTAAAGTGATTAATAAGTAACATAAAAAACATTAACCAGTTCAGTAGGACAACGTAACAAAATGTGGTGTGGTGGTGGTGAATGTACCTCTGCTACTGCTGTTGCTGCTGCTAATAATGATGAATAAATGATGATAATGATAATGATAACGATGAATGCCTCTCGTGTTCATGGTGTTAGGTGGGCAGTGCATCCATGTGGCCAGACTCAGCTTTTTCCATTGTGCAGCCTCCATCATTCCCCGCACCGCCACGAATTTGTCTCTGTGGACCAGACGGCAACATTTGCTGATGTATTTGCTGCCGCCACCCAGTCCCCAGGCTCCTCTCTCACCTTTATTCTACCTTTCTTCTCTTCACTTCTCTCTCTCCAACATTCTCTAATCTTTTCCTTCTCTCACACTTTCTCTCTTCCTTCTCTCCTATCTATTCTCAAAACTCTCTCGTTCTACTGTTTTCTTCCACTTTTTCTGACTTTTCTCTCTCCTATCACTCTTTCACTCCCACTTGCTCTAACTCTCCTATCTC
This sequence comes from Birgus latro, assembly GCA_018397915.1. Taxonomy (NCBI): domain Eukaryota; kingdom Metazoa; phylum Arthropoda; class Malacostraca; order Decapoda; family Coenobitidae; genus Birgus; species Birgus latro. The sequence continues at coordinate 4,004 of JAGKTI010021175.1, read as the reverse complement.
TTATTTTTTTTTCCTTCCCTCATTCTTTCTCTCTTCCTTCCTCTATCCATCCCTCTTCATGTTTCTCCCTCGTCTCACTGCTTCCCTCTTCCTTCTTCTTCCTCTCATCTTTTCTCATTCTTCTCCTTCATGTCACTCCTACGGCTCTAAGGTCAAATTTCATTCTCAGCAGCTTTCGTCCTCTTCTCCAATTCCTCCTTCCCCTCTCCCTCTTTCACTCTTCCTCTCCCTCTTTTACTCTTCCTCTCCCTCTTTTACTCTTCTCCCTCTTTTACTCTCCTTTTCTCTCTTTTACTCTCTCTTTCCCTCTTTTACTCTTTCTTTCCCTCTTTTACTCTTCCTCTCCCTTTTCCTTTTCTTCTCCCTGTGTTACTCATTCCTTCCCTTTTCATTTCCCTCTCCCTCTTTTACTCTTCCTCTCCCTTTCCCTCTCCTCTCCCTCATTTACTCCTCCTCTCCCTGTCTCTCTTTTTACTCTTTCTCCCTCTCCCTCTCCCTGTCTGTCTTCCTCTCCCCTTACTAGATTAAGACGCCTGGCAATAAACAAACAAATGGAACTTATTTTGCAAGCAGGACAAGGTAAGCTGTGTACATTATCCTCGAATGTCTCTTGTTCCCCCAGCAAAAAACAATCACTTTCATAACAAGGAGCTGGTTCCTGAATCCGCGCCCTAGATTTCATTCTAAAAATTAAGTTATCTAGAGTCGGAATAAAATAATCCAAGAACGACACGTCCTAAATACGGTTTCTTTGTCCCTGACTTAACTTGGCTTCTTACACAAATTGCTTTCATTTTCGCGGTTGCATGAAAACTACCTTAGTTGAGAGGTAGAACTGGGTCTCCTTGATTATTAGCCGAATCGACCCACCACTCTAATTGCACTTGGGGTATCAGCTAAGCGGAAAGGAGTTAAGGATATATTGTCTAGGTTGGATAAAAGCGCTTCCATGGGGTGAATGATGTTTGTTTATATCCCTTTCACCCTTGATGTCCTTCGTGGCAAGAACATTATACTACACATGGCGGTCCGTATACTGCGCTCCTCAGTCTTGTGTTACGGGGACCAATCATTCTGCTTTTGGGAGACACGAATGCATTCTGGATTTTATGTGGCATTAAAAATCAACCATGCGGTCAATGAACGTAAAAATTGTCACTGTAAACCCTGATACAGATGAAAGGCTGCAGAAAACGATATAGTATTGACGCTGGTATCACTGAATCATCCCTCCAACACACAGGAGCTTTGTTGCGTTATATATGCATCACTCCGTATATTTGGGTGGTATGCTTAATCCTAAGTCGCAACGTGGGATGCAGACCCCAAATATTTTATGATGATTTTTCAAGTATATGATGATGATGGAACACATTTAATTTTTCAGCATTGCTGTTGGCTGCGTTCTGCACCATTGTTCGCAGGCTGACCATATCCAATAACCACAAGTGTTCCAAAAATTATCTCCAGTAATTGGGGGTCTGCATTTCACGTTTAGATTTAAAATTTAAACAAACAACCTTAATCATCAATGTAGTCACTGGGTTAACCTCATTAGTCCAGTAACGTACTATACTCGTTTCACACCAGTTTAGCCTAAAATTTGCTAGTTTCCATCTTGAACGCCGAGTTGCAAAATGAACAATGACTAGATTATGATGCTGGTCTCGAGGAGGTGCTGTAATAAGGGAATAGAGAAATAGTGTTAACTTTGTTACAAGTAGGCTAGGTGATATAAGCTGCAAAAGGACGAAAATCTTGGCCAAGTTAGAGTAAAAAGAGTATATATAATACAATAAATTGTTATACCACGAGTTCGTAAATTAATGATGTAGAGACAATAAATCATATACACGATTGCGTCTTATTAATTCATGCCCTTGAATCCCGTGTCAGAAATCCTTTAATACTGCCATTCCCTGGATTTGCCCTCATTCTCATTTTTCCGCCCACAACGTTCCCCATGATCACTCTCTTATGGAAGTTCATATCTCTTATTTTTCACAATGTGAATTTCTCAGAGAAGTTCCAAGTGGCATATTTCTTACCTACTAATCCATTTACTTTCTTCCGTCCTACGTTGTTTCCTTGCTTTTTCTTTCAGTCTTTCTTGCTTCCTTCCTGCTTTCTTTCCTTTCCTCCCTTCTTTCTGTCCCTTCTGCGTAGTTTCCTTGCTTTTTCCATCAGTCTTTCATTTTCCCTTCTTTCTTTCCCTCTTTCCTTCCTTCTTTCTCCTTTCCTTCCACCTCATTTACTTCCTTCCTTCTTTCCACCTTCTTTCATCACATGCCTTCTTCCTTGCTTTTACGTTTACTACCGTTCTTCCGTCCTTCCTTTCTTCTTTCCAACCCATTTAATTTCATATTTTGCTCCCTGGTCTCTCTCATAGACCTTATTTTTTTTTTCTTTATGGTGAAATTATGCGACATAGAACTTCAGAGCAACACAGTTTCTCCTTTCTCATTTTCTTCTTTTTATCTTTCCGGGAAGTTGTTGGTGCAGCAGAGACTGTGTGGTTGTGGGTTTGATCCTGACCGTTGCGGGAATCAATATGCGTCACGCGAATCTTACTTTGATTATCACTATTTTTCTTCCCTTCCATATTGTCACACCGAATTGCAGTGAGGGCTTAGTGGATAGGTTAAATGTGAGTAGTCCGGCAAAGGTCGTGACAGGTCAAAAGTCAAATATTTGTGACTTAGCCTAACTGTTGGGCTCTTGTATTTCACTCTCTGAGTGCTCCTTCTATGTTACTGCTTGGCTGACTGGTTTTATTGATTTACTCGTATCTAGTGCTTAATCTTCTTTCCGCAGCAAGGTTTTACTCGGCCTGGGAAGACCAGTATCCATCTATGGATATTAGGGAAGAACTCCTGTACTGAATGGGTTAACGAAGGTTAATACAGCAACTTTAGTTTGTATGGCTTCTCTAAAGTTGAATAGAATGCTTGTAAATAGGAAACATATGGAGGAAAAGTACGACATCGTATTGAAAGGTTCAGGTAACATCAGCCCGTATGGGTTAATTTCAGACAAAAATGTTACGTAACGATATTAAGCGAAGGAAGAACACAGATTTTTTCTGAGACAAACAACATCTTCAAACTGGAGATAGTTTCTTTCTTGCAATTTCTGAATGATACATATAGGGAATATTTCTTGCACTGAGGAGGAAAATACTTGCGGTTTTATTGAGTTAAATTTGAGAAAGTCTCCTAACCAATACCTAATCGTCTGAAAGCTACGGGAATAAAACCAAAACATTATCATAGTGGTGACATGGTTACCCACCTCAGAACGAAGCGTCACTTCTGAGTTAAATCCCTTCAAGTTTATGATTTATTTTTTATTCCTGCTATCATGAGACGACTATATTCAGCTAAAGAAATTCTTTTGGAGCACAAGAACAGGTTTTGTCCTGGGGTTAATCACTACTCTCGCTGATTGCCAAAGTAATCACGTCAAAGGAAGATGGGAAACAGATCACTAATGAGCTCTTCCATTCTACTTTGATATGGACGTATCGACATTGGGAACCTCTGATGATTCTCTGTGACACAATAAGTGATGTTAAATCAGCCATCCTCATAAGACTCACTGTATCCTGTACAATGACGAGATACAGAGGAAAGGAAAACAAAGGATGATAAATTAGAATCTCAAGACAGAATGAAAGAATGTGGGGAGAGAGAGAGAGAGAGAGAGAGAGAGAGAGAGAGAGAGAGAGAGAGAGAGAGAGAGAGAGAGAGAGAGAGAGAGACCATTGGCGAAAATATACGAACAAATGATCTGACACAGATAAAAAAAAAGCCAGAAAATATTTAAAAGACAAAAGCAAAAGACTGAATAATGAGGCAGAATATGGACAGAAATAGAAGAAGATGTTTTAATAACCAGCGCAAGGGAACACGAATATCAAGGACTAAGGTGGAAAAATAAATAGAAAAATACGGGAAGGGAAACACATGAGGGTTGTTAAAAGACAGTCTTGAGAAAACGAAAAA